>QRDG01002472.1:69730-239341 GCA_012064385.1 Puccinellia tenuiflora | reverse complement strand
TGTGTCATCACGAGCAACACCTAGTGTGGTGCCGCCTAGTCCGTTCCTAGTTTCCGTGGTGCTGCTCCTTCCAAGTCGGTTTAGTTGCTCCTAATGCCAAGCAATCACCACAACCTGCTGCAAGTGCTACTGGCTCTTCCAATTCTACAGCTCGTACACGTGATATGAATTGTCATACGTGTGGAGGCAAGGGTCACTTCAAGCGTGAGTGTCCCAACAAGAAGGTCATGTTGATCAATGAGGAGACCGGTGAGTAGAGAGTGGTGATGAGGTGGATCCTAATGCTGAGTTTGAGGAGGAACTAGAAGATGAGTTGTATTATGCGGATGCCGAGCGTTTACCATCTATTGTGTGCACGCCTAAGGTGCTGAGTGTGGCCCCTAGTTCTTCGGAGCAGCGATGCAATTTGTTTCAAACAAGGGCTGCAGTTGGCAATGGACGTTCTTGCAAGGTAATCATTGATGGTGGCAGCTGCCGCAATTTAGCTAGTAAAGAGCTCTGTCAAAAACTGAATCTGAAATACTTGCCACATCCCCATCCATATTTTATTCAGTGGCTAAGTGAAAGTGGGGAGATGAAGGTTAATCACATGGTACAAGTTGAGTTTCAGATTGGGCCTTACAAGGACACCGTGGAGTTTGACGTGGTTCCAATGACCGTGTGTCACTTGTTGTTGGGACGTCCTTGGCAGTTTGATAGAGATGTGCGCCACAATGGGAGAGCAAATACCTATCAACTCAATTGGCATGGCAAGGAGGTGATGTTGCGGCCAATGACACCTCAAGAGATAGTAAATGAATCTCGCCAAAAAGTGGAAGTTAACCGTGAGGCTGAGCGTGAGAGATTAGCTAGGCGAGAGACTCCACCTTCGGTGAGCGAGAGCCACAAGCCAAATTTGAGTGGTAAAAAGAAAAGTGAGGGAGAGAACAAAATAGTAATGTTAGCCACCAAATCTGATTTGAGAGAGTTTCGTGAGGATCCCACTCTAGTACCTCTTGTGCTTGTGTGCAAGGGGGAAATTCTTGTTTCTAAACGACATGACCCCTCTCTCTATTGGTGTTTCTAATGTCTTGCAGGATTTTGGTGATGTTTTTCCGGAGGAAGTGCCCGCTGGTTTGCCTCCATTGCGGGGTATTGAACATCAAATTGACTTGATTCCCGGAGCAACACTTCCAAACCGAGCTCCCTATAGGACCAACCCGGAGGAGACAAAGGAGATACAGCGACAAGTTCAAGAGCTTCTTGACAAAGGGTATATTCGTGTGAGCTTAAGTCCCTTGTGCTGTTCCTGTTATTTTGGTTCCTAAGAAAGATGGTACTTGGCGCATGTGCGTAGATTGTTAGAGCGATATAAATAACATCACTATTCGTTATAGACACCCCATTCCTCGTTTGGATGACATGTTAGACGAATTAAGTGGTGCTGTTATTTTCTCTAAAATTGATTTGCTGTAGTGGTTATCATCAAATTAGAATGAAAGAAGGAGATGAATGGAAAACTGCCTTTAAAACAAAATCGGGTTATATGAGTGGTTAGTGATGCCTTTTGGTTAACTAATGCACCTAGTACTTTCATGAGATTGATGAATCATGTTTTGAGGCATTTCATTGGTAAATTTGTGGTAGTTATTTTGATGATATATTGATTTATAGCTGCAATGAATCTGAACATACTGATCATATTAGACAAGTTTGCAAGTGTTGCGTTGATAATAAGCTATATGGTAATCTTGCTAAATGCACTTTTTGCAAAGATAAGGTCATATTTCTGGGTTTTGTTGTTTCTAAGCAGTGGAGTTGAGGTTGATGAATCTAAAATTGAAAGCAATTAAAAATTGGCCTATTCCCATGAATATTAGTCCAATAAGACGCTTTCTTGGTCTGCTGTTTTATCGACGTTTTGTGAAAGACTTCAGTTCTATTGCGCACCTTTGAATGATTTAACTAAAAAAGGTGTTGAGTTTGTGTGGGCGCAGCCCAGATTGTCGCTTTTGATGAGCTGTGAAACGTCGTTTAATTTCTGCACCTTGCTTATGCTTCCTGATTTCAATAAGCAATTTGATATTGAATGTGATGCTAGTGGTATTGGAATAGGAGGTGTGTTGATGCAAGAGGGGAAAACCAATTGCATATTTTTCGGAGAAATTAAATGGTGCCCAATTGAAACTATCCTGTTATGATAAAGAATGTATGCACTTGTTCGTGTTCTTGAGGTTTTGGCAACATTATTTGTGGCCAAAAGAATTTTATCATACATTCTGATCATGAAGCTTTGAAGTATTTGAAGTGCCAATCTAACTTGAATAACGTCATGCTAAATGGGTTGAGTTCATTGATCCTCCCATACATTATTAAGTATAAGAAAGGCAAAGAAAACGTGGTGCTGATGCACTCTCTAGGAAAAGCATGCTTTTGACACATTGGATGTTCAAGTTCCTGGTTTAGAGAGTTTGCGTGATTTATATGCTAATGATACTGATTTTTCCATGCCTTTTGCTAAGTGTTCTGCTGTGAAAGCTTGGGAAAAATACATATTGCATGATGGATACTTGTTAGAGCTAACAAATTATGTGTGCCAGAATCGTCCGTGCGTTTGCTGTTGTTGCAGGAATCTCATGGTGGCGGTTTTGATGGGACACTTTGGACGTGAGAAGACGTTACTGATGTTGGCTGATCACTTTTATTGGCCCAAGGATGAGGCGGGATGTGGACAGGTTTGTTAAGCGTTGCATCACTTGCAACAAGGCAAAGTCCAAGCTGAAGCCTCATGGTTTGTATACTCCTCTTCCTGCACCTACAACTCCATGGGAGGACATAAGCATGGATTTTGTGTTAGGATTGCCTAGAACTAGGAGAGGACATGATTCTATTTTTGTGGTAGTGGATCGTTTTTCTAAGATGTCACACTTTATTGCCTGCCACAAAAGCGACGATGCGTCGCATATTGCTAATCTGTTTTTTCAGGGACATCGTGCGCTTACATGGAGTACCCAAGACGATTGTTTCTGATCGAGATGTCAAGTTCATGAGTTACTTTTGGAAGACACTTTGGGGCAAGCTGGGAACAAAGCTGCTGTTCAGTACCACTTGTCATCCCCAAACTGATGGACAAACGGAGGTGGTGAATCGCACACTATCAACGTTGCTGCGAGCCATGATCAAGAAGAACTTGCGTGAGTGGGAAGATTGTTTGCCGCATGTGGAGTTTGCATATAACAGGGCGGTACATTCCTACCACACAACTTATGTCCGTTTTGAGGTGGTGTATGGTTTCAAACCCATTACTCCGCTTGATTTGCTGCCGCTTCCATTACATGAGAGAGTCAACATGGAGGCATCGAAGCGTGCAGATTTTGTGAGGAAGATACATGAGAAGACAAAAGAGGCAATTGAGAAGAAAGGCAAGTACAATGCAGCTCGTGTCAACAAGAAGAGAAAGGAGGTGATCTTTCAGCCCGGCGACATGGTTTGGGTGCACTTTCGTAAAGACAGATTTCCTGTTCAGCGCAAGTCCAAGTTGATGCCGCGGGGTGATGGTCCATTCAAGGTTCTTGCCAAGATAAATGATAATGCATACAAGATAGATCTTCCTACAACTGAGTTTGGTGTCAGTAATACTTTCAATGTTGCTGATTTGACGCCATATGCTGGAGAAGAACCTTGACGCGTCGAGGGTCGACGCCTTTTCAAGGGGGGGAGGATGATGAGGACATCCCTAGTCCTTTACCATTTTCTTCTATCGATGATGTTGCTGCTCAAGACAAGCCCAATGAGGTGAGGATTGGACCGATGACAAGAGCTCGTGCCAAGCTACTTGGAAACAGGTGAACTCACTCTTAATTGAATATGATGTTTGTGAAAACGAGAACTTTATACTGCCTAAGTCTATGCACTTGTGTATGATTAGGGTTGTTGATAACACAAACATTGGAGGAGTACCAGAGGAGCGGCAAGAATGGAGTACAACGTCACCTATGGCGCGAGGGAGGAGCGGGGGGAGGAATGCGCAAGGAAAGAAGAGGAAGAAAACAGTCAGCCGGCCTGAGGGCCTCAGCCCGGCCAGGCCGGGCCGGGCTGCCACCCGAAGCACCCCGGCCTCAGAGACGCAGGAAGGCCGGCCCCAAGCCGGCCTAAGGCCGGCCATGTGCCCGAAGCGGCCGGCCTCAGCCCGGCCTTAGCCCGGCCTAGGCCGGCCATGCACCCGAAGCGGCCGGCCTCAGCCCGGCCTCCGCCCGGCCAGGCCGGCTTGCCTGCCATGCGAATCCCAGCCCGGCCTTGGCCCGGCCTAAGCCCGGCCTGGACCCGGCCTGCGCGCCAGATTTCGGCCCGAACCCACTTTTGGGCGGTTTGTACCCGTTGGAGTCCGAACCAAGTTATGTTTTTGTGTTAGGTCGGTTGCCCTCCTATATAAAGCTAGGGCCGCTGCTAGAGAGAGGGTAGAGACCACGTTTTGATTAAACCCTAGATTGGATTGCTACAAGCTTCATCTTTTGCCGTGTTCTCTTTGTTGGCGATCAGGAATACAACCCCTCCACTTTGTTTCGATCTGGAGGTTCTTGCTACCAAAGTTAGAGGTGTGATCTGTTGTTCCATGGGAATTAGTAGATCGCAGAAACCGCTTCGTGGCCGGCGGCTACGTTGCATCGGTGTGAGGCGTCGCGAATATCCATTGGGTTGAAGAGCTGTTGCATTGGCAACAGGGGAGCAGCCGGAGAGTTCGTCGAATCTCGCAAGTTATCTTACCATCATCATCCATCTACCACCGCTCACATGAGAAGATCGGGCCCACCCCTTATCAGAGCATCAGCAACAACATTGTCTTTTCTTTTCTTGTACTTAATAATGTATGGGAAAGATTCAATGAATTCAACCCACTTAGCATGACGTTTATTCAGATTTGATTGGCTCCTTAAAAATTTCAAAGCCTCATGATCAGAATGTATGATAAATTCTGTTGGCCACAAATAATGTTGCCAAACCTCAAGAACTCTAATAAGCGCATACAATTCTTTGTCATAAACAGGATAGTTCAATTGTGCACCATTTAGTTTTTCAGAGAAAAATGCAACCGGTTAACCCTCTTGCATCAACACACCTCCTATTCCAATGCCACTAGCATCACATTCAATATCAAATTGCTTATGGAAATCAGGAAGTACAAGCAATGGTGCAGAAATCAAACGATGTTTAAGTTCATCAAAAGCAGCATCTTGGGCTGCGCCCCAAGCAAACTCAACACCTTTTTTAGTTAGATCATTCAAAGGTGCTGCAATAGAACTGAAGTCTTTCACAAAACGTCTATAAAAACCAGCTAGACCAAGAAAGCTTCGGATCTGACTAATATTCATGGGAGTAGTCCAATTTTTAATAGCTTCAATTTTGGATTCATCAACTTCTACTCCATGCTTAGAAACAACAAAACCCCAGAAATATGACTTTGTCTTTGCAAAAAGTGCACTTAGCAAGATTACCATAAAGTTTATTTTCACGTAGCACATGCAAAACTTGTCTAATATGATCAATATGTTCAGAATCATTGCGGCTGTAAATTAAGATATCATCAAAGTACACAACCACAAACTTGCCAATAAATTGTGATGAGGACATCCCTACTGTAGATGCAACCGCAGCTACTACACATCTCCATTACAAGGACCTATCACTAGAGCTCGTGCACGACAACTTAATCAACAGGTACTTTCGTTTTTACAAGCTACTCCTAATATACATGAGAATGTGATGCTGCCTAAATTAGATGTGTTTGTCTCTCTTAGGAATGTTGGACCAAGCATGGATGCGAGGGACAAGCTATGGAGCATGTACGTGCAAGGAGATGGCAGCAGGAGTGCTCATGATGGAGATGATTATACCACCAATGGAGAATATGATGATTGAAGACTTGGACGAAATATTCATGCCTATACTTCATATTTTCGTCCATAGTCCCATATGGTGTTGCGCCACCTTTATTTATGGGCCAGGGCCCATGTAATTTCGAGTCAAACTTTTTAGTGCATTTTTAGAGTCCGTATGGAGGAAGTAAAGTCCACTTAGGGTTGGATATGGCTAAGGTAGTCCGATCTTTCGATGAGATGAGATACGTCGATTCTGGTGGAGTTCGACCTTGGCGATCCGACTTCCACGTACAAGTACGCAGCGCCTATGCAATCGCTAAACCAATCTCCGTGAGTTACCAACCTTGCAGCAGCACGATCGGCCTGACCAAAAAGGTCTAGTTCTACCTGCGATCGAGAAACAAGTAAGAACCGAAATTGCAATCACGAAATTGCGGATGAAAGATGAGATTTATTAAAAAGGTGGGATTCCGAGAAGCGGTCTTGATCTGGTCGTTGGACACAAACCGAGTACACGAAGTTGCAGCAGTTGGCTAACTTTTAACTAAACAAAATCCAAGTCTAAACGATGACCTATGGGGGGTATATAAGGAGGAGAGCCTTGGGTGGCGGCCAAGGAGGTGGGAGCACGCCCCAAGACACCCAAAACTGAACCCTAATTCGTACAAGGCCTTTGGGCCCAATTAGAGGTGACGCAACACCTTTTGACTCGAAATCTGGCCCAGTTTCTGCAACAGCCTTGTACTGTTTTGGACGCCAATTTATGCTCGTAATGAATTTGGAGGTGCGGCCAATTGTGTTGGAAAGTTCACGAGTTCCTCTTTCCAACAAAACAAGAATCACCCAATTCGGAGTCCGGATGCAAAAGTTATCCTCATTTGAAGTCAGGTATATTTCTGCAGTCCGAATCTGCGTCCCGAACGTGAAGAACTTGATCTCTAACTTCTTTTGGACCCAAGGTGACGTGGGAGAACTTATTGAATAACACCTAATCATGTATCTTCGTGTTCCCATCATTTCTTGATCAACTATGGTCTTGTTGGTCGTATCCGGCCTAGTTATGGCCTCATCATCCTCCCTTTCTTGAAAATTAAGCCGTCCTCGGCGCTGTTTCTTCTGAAACAGGAATAACAAAAGAGACAAAGTGTACACATCGTATATGTAATGTCATCCATTTTTATATCCCTCAATTGTTGCACATATGACACATTTATGTGGTTGTAATTGTCATGTCTTGTGAAATATAAATTCAAAGAATGATCAACAAAAATAAACCACATCAATCTATTGCAACGCAGTTTGCAAATATAAGTGAAGCTCTTATTCATATGATCAGATTCGCAATGCTTATCATTAAACCATCCCAACAACGGTGAGTAAAAGTTCAGTGTATCATAATGTGAAGCCACAACTTTCTTAGATAAGTAATCGTGTTTCAAGTTATTTGACATAAAATCAGCACCAATTGGAGGTCATATCAAAATGATCAAGCATTTGCACCAAACTATTCTTTTTCAAAACAGCAAGGTCATCACATGTTATGAAAATTCTACACACCAAAAATTCATTGTCTACACCATACTCTCCGATCAAGTTAAATGTAACATTAGGTGCATAAACATTGTTTAAACATGTGAGTTCAGCTATCTTATTTGTAGCATGTGAAAAAGACATAGGTGTATCCATGATTATGGACCATAATGAAGTATCATAAGCAACCTTAGCGAAAAGCTCATCATGTTCAAACAATTTTATGTGATCCAAATCAGATTTAGTAGACAAGACACACTGTTCATTCTCATCAGCAATTATTTCAGGAGACACACACAAATCAATAGAAGAATTAAATTCAGCAATAGGTGCACTCGAAACATCATCTATCTCACTTGTTTGCGCACATGGTAAATTCAAATCAGTAGCAATGTCCTCTAAAACTGGTGGTGTACCCAAATCAGCAAGAAATTCACACATGATATATTTAAAGCAATAGGTAATTCAATTGTGTGATCACTTGGCACATTCGAAACATCAATAGGATTCTCCAATTTAGATGATGTGCCAAAATCAGCGGGTAAATCAACACAAGAATTATCTAAAGAACTAGAGGATAAATCAATGTCATGCCGAGAAATATCATTGGTACCTTTATTATTACCATTTATGTATGACTCAGATTGTGTAGGTGCTGTCGGCGGCGGCGGTTCACATGTTGGAGGCGGGGTAATACTATGATTAGCAGACATGGTTCCCATAGTAGGTGCAATGGTGGAAGTGACAACCGACGGAACTCTTGGGATATGCACCTGACGCTTGGTTATCGTAGCGGCAACGCTTCTCTTTATTTCCTGTTCAGCTTTGCAACAAAGACAATACAAACGATCCATAGGATAGCACTCCTCATGAATTAGCATGTCCTGAATATCATGGTTTAACCCTCTCCAAAATCTATCCATAAAGTCTTCTTCATTCCCTTCTACGAATGCATGCAACAAGGTAGTTTCTAAATCATCATAATATTCTTTTACACTTTTATTACCTTGTTTCAAGTTTGGCAATTTCTTAACCATGTCACGAGTGTAGTATGATGGAACAAATCGATATCGCATAGCAAGTTGTAGATCATGCCAAGTAGTAGGTATATAATCAGGATATGATCGACAATATTCATTCCACCAAATAATAGATGCAAAATCAGTGAATGTACTAATGGCAGTTTTTACTTTCTCACACTCAGAAAAATTATGAGTCACAAATATAGCATTTAACTCAAATTCCCATTCAATATATTTATCAGGTTTATAACGACCCGCAAAAGGTGGCATAAAAACGATAACCTGATCATGAGTTGTTTTATGAGTTTGTACCTCTCGTGATGGTTCTTGCTTGTTTGTAGGTGGTGGCAAATCTCCAACTATAGATGCAGCCCAAGAACTCCTAACTCCGGAACCTGCCATGATTAGTAGAACAAGAAACAAATCACAAGTATATGTTCCTATCAACTACTGGGATGTGGTGGCAAACACGCAATCCGTCAAGCAAAATATGAAGCTCTTACAAGTTCCTTACCAAGCAGGAGGGCGTCACGGCAACCACAAAGATCAGCACCCCAAAGATTGGATAAAGCGATTGCCAGGCGAGAGCACAATGCACGTAGTAGAAATATGTGGAGATGTAGGTAGGCTTATATATATGTGGAAGCACAATCACGTTAGTCAATGTAAAGTTGAAAATCTGCTCAAAGTATGTCAAGTGCTGGTCCTAGGCTAGATTGTACTAGAGATGCGAGCCTAAGACACAAATTTATAAGCACGGAGATGCACTAATTAGAAGAGGAGATTATAATTGTGGAGCTGAATTACGCTACTCGCGGTAAATAAAGAGGCGAAGCGGCGAGTCGACTTGAAACCCGGCGGAAAAGTCTGCACCGCGACGATGAACAACCATATAAGGAAGTGCTCCACGTCCAAAAACCAGAAGCAAAGGTCAAAAGATCAAGTTACGAGGCAGACTACACAATGATGACCTTGTCCTGTACCGATCGAATATAGTGCTGTACCTCACGCGAGCTTTCCTTTTTTTTATCTCTCTCTTTTTTTTTAAATGGCCCGGTTCCAATAAGATACAACAAGGAAAGAATCACCGAACAAGATCTGATCGGTCCTTTTTTTTCTCTCTTTTTATAACCGATCAAAACAAGGAAAACTCTTGTACGCTGGTTGTTTACTCGGAAACTAATATGTTGATTTAACTTTCTTGGGAGCCGAAACTATCCGATCAAAACAGACCGTGTCGCAGGTGTTAACAAACTTGCCTTTTGTATCTAAACTAACCAAACGAATCTGAACCGAATGAGATGTTTCTGCACCCACTCCAAACTTTCCACCAAAAGTTACGTGAGCAGATCAGACTCTTCAGGCACGTACTAAAACAAAAGAATTTTTTTCTTGGAAAACCGAGAGTACACAATCAGAACTTTCTTTTAACAGAATATCGTGAAGATTTTCTCGATAGGAGAATAAAACTCCTTCAACCCGATAGGACCGATCTCGGTCTGAAAAGATTTTGCAGTTGGTGGGATCAAAGAGCGGCAATATTGAAACCAGATAGATGGTGGCGGTAGGCGATGTAGAACAAAATCGGAAGAGGGAGGCGGCGATGGAACAAGAGAAATATGGTGGCGGATGAAAAGGATGGGGACAATGGACGCGGAAGAAATAATTGGCAGCGGAAAAGACAAGGTAGATGGCAGCGGATGTGATGCAGCGTGAAAGAAACGTGACTAGACTCGAAACTCTAAAAATCTAGACACTAAAACCAGCAACTCGACACACGATGCAAACGAAAATTCAACAAAACAAAAACCAAGCGATTAGGCGAAAAGGCTAAGACTGTTTTTGGGCGAGGATGAACTAATCTAAATATTTTTGTATGGCTTTTTCTGGACTGTAGGTATGAAAAACAATCTAAACTAGGGATAAATTTCTCACCGAGCAACCTGAAATCTGATACCACTTGATATGGCTAAGGTAGTCCGATCTTTCGATGAGATGAGATACGTCGATTCTGGTGGAGTTCGACCTTGGCGATCCGACTTCCACGTACAAGTACGCAGCGCCTATGCAATCGCTAAACCAATCTCCGTGAGTTACCAACCTTGCAGCAGCACGATCGGCCTGACCAAAAAGGTCTAGTTCTACCTGCGATCGAGAAACAAGTAAGAACCGAAATTGCAATCACGAAATTGCGGATGAAAGATGAGCTTTATTTAAAAGGTGGGATTCCGAGAAGCGGTCTTGATCTGGTCGTTGGACACAAACCGATTACACGAAGTTACAGCAGTTGGCTAACTTTTAACTAAACAAAATCCAAGTCTAAACGATGACCTATGGGGGTATATAAGGAGGAGAGCCTTGGGTGGCGGCCAAGGAGGTGGGAGCACGCCCCAAGACACCCAAAACTGAACCCTAATTCGTACAAGGCCTTTGGGCCCAATTAGAGGTGACGCATCACCTTTTGACTCGAAATCTGGCCCAGTTTCTACAACAGCCTTGTACTGTTTCGGCCGCCATTTTATGCTCGGAACGAATCTGGAGGTGAGGCCAATTCCGTTGGAAAGTTCACGAGATGCTCTTTCCAACAAAACAAGAATCACCCCATTCGGAGTCCGTACGCAAAAGTTATCCTCATTTGAAGTCAGGTATATTTCTGCAGTCCGAATCTGCGTCCCGAACGTGAAGAACTTGATCTCTAACTTCTTTTGGACCCAAGGTGACGTGGGAGAACTTATTGAATAACACCTAATCATGTATCTTCGTGTTCCCATCATTTCTTGATCAACTATGGTCTTGTTGGTCGTATCCGCCCTAGTTATGGCCTCATCACCAGGCTCCAACCCGAGGCCGCTGGCCTCCTAGCCGGCCCAGGCCGGGCTCCAACCCGAGGCCGTCGGCCTCCCAGCCGGCCCAGGCCGGCCACCAGGCCGGGCTCGCCCCCAACGACGCCGGCCTCCAGGCCGGCCCAGGCCAGCCCCTAGGCCGGACCACCATCCGACGCTGCCGGCCTCCAGGCCGCCCCAGGCCGCCCCCCAGGCCGGACCACCCACGCCGGCACCCAGGCCGGACAACCATCCGACGCCGCCGGCCCCCAGGCCGGACCTCCATCCGACGCTACCGGCCTCCAGGCCGGACCACCCTCAGACGCCGCCGGCCTCCAGGCCGGCCTAGGCCGGTTCCCCGCCCGCGCCAGCCGGCCTCCTGGCCGGCCTAGGACGATTTCCAGGCCGGACCTCCACATGCGCCCGCCGGCCTCCAGGCCGGCCCCCAGGCCGGTCTCCCACTTTCCTGCCCCGTTTTGTAATAGGCTATAAATAGAACTTCCCTTTCGCTTTTCAAGGTTAGACTGGATTTGAGACTTGTGTGAGCTATGCTCCTCCTCCCTCGTAGCTAGGGTTCCTCGTTGAGGATGGATCTTGTTGTTGCTACTCTTTCACTGTGGTGTCTCCAGTACTGCAAACCAATCTTTCACTGCAGTTATTCTATTGGATCGGTAGACCGGCCGGTAAGAGCAATTGGTTTCAAAAAGAGTAAGATTGGCTTTGATTCTTCGATCCAAAGGCTTCCTTTTTGAGGGTTGTTGTTGGGTGGAGATCTCTGCAGGTTTTGCTAGTTATCCTTTGTGTTTTGCCGACGAATCTCCCCCATTTCCCCCATGTTCTTCGTGTTCGTCCACCTTTTCCTCTCCAATCCGTGAAGATCGGGCCTACCCCTACATCATATGGTATCAGAGCAAGGGTTGCCACGGATTTGCCTTTGTTTCCACCCCCAAATCCACAAATTTTTTCTTTGATTTTGCTAATTTCGAAAATTTCCACCAAAAATAGCCTCAAATTGCTTTTGGATCGATCTGAGATTCTTGTGAGTTTTGGTAGGTTTTGATCCGTGGATCCATTGCTATACTTGTTGATCTACCTCCCTTTGCGTTCCCATGGCCAAATTCCTTTGATTTCCCCTCCGATTTGGTGTTTTTCGGGCCATTTTTCCGCCCAAATCGCGCATTTTCACGTCACAGGAAAGTAGTGCCAGCCGGCCTCCCGGCCGTCCTAGGCCGGCTCCCAGGCCGGCCCCCTAGCTGAGGCAACCGGCCTCCCAGCCGGCCTAGGCCGGCCCCCAGGCCGACCTCTGCAAAATTTTGTTTTGGCCATAACTTTTCACTCCGGACTCCGTTTTTGGTGATTTTCGTCTCTAATTGAAGCTACCGATAAGCTCTACATCACCATAGTGGTTGATCCATCATCTATTGCCACCATATTTAGTGATCAAGGAAGAGGCATTCCACTCCACGGGTGAAGATCGTCGACGAAAGGTATAACATCCCCAATTCTTCTCCCCCTTGCATCACTTGTTAGCCAAGCCATTTGTGCCTATCTTACCTATTGAGACTACCTCATCTATGATTGCTTGGGTTTTGCACAATTGATACCTCGTTGTGTTCTGAGCAAACCTAGTATGCGCTAGTTGATATAACTCTTGTTGGCAAGCAAAGTGAGAGGCAGAAAGAGAAAAAGAGAATAAGAGGCAAAAGAGAATAGAAAAAATCGAAAAGAGAAAAGAAAAGAAAGAGCCTCAATGCCATATCTCTTGTAGGTCGCGCAAGCTCGATGAAAAATTCATAGGTGTGGTATCTTTGTGCAAATCTTGTAGCCCACCAATAAATTGCAATCGAGTTGGTTTCTCTAGTACTTGTGCGACTTGAGCTTTAGTCTTCGCTAGGTCCATCACTAGCTCATTATTGGTTGCATGAGTCCCACTTTTCAAAGCGTGTGTTTCTATGAGATTCACTCATATCCTTTGAGATCGACTTGTATTTGCTTTGTGGTCATCGTGGTTCTCTACTTGCCTTTACAATATCTTGGTTTCCGGTTGTCCATTTGCTTTCCACAATTCTACCTATCCACTCATAAGCGTGTGTGTTTTGGAGTTGCGTTGGATCTTTGAAATTCAAGTCACCCGCATTCTTGTGTATCGGTTCTCTTGGCATGGTCCACTAGTTCCAATACTATCTACTAGGTGAGGTTGGTTTCTTAGTTCTTTCCACTCCACATATGTATACACTTGTCTTGTGATTGACCATGTCTAGTGAGAGCGGAGCATCCTATGGAGGCCATGATGATGAGAACATGATGAGCGACAACGACTACGGCGCGCCAAGCATGGATGACATCATGAGCGACAACGACTACGGCGCCCCAAGCATGGATGACATGGTGGACCACGACATCGACGTCACCTCCACGAGCATGGACTACATGGCGGAGCACCACCACTACCACGACTATGATGCCGCAACCGTCCACGACATGGAGAGCTACAACGACTTCGAGCCCACAAGCGTCAATGCCATGGTGGACCACTACTTCGACTACAACTCCAATGAGGTGGTGGAATCCTACATCGACTACGGCTCCTCAAGGCACGTCAAGGATCTTCCACGAGCTCTACACACGCTGTTGATGACGACTCCGACGATGAGTACCCCACCTCGGCGATCCTCAAGGCGCCACCGCCGTCAAGCACCTACTTCAAGCTCAAGGAGACGGAGCGCAAGGCATCTTCGCCTAGAGGACAAGGAGACACGCACTCCTCCTCGACGTCAAGCTACCTCACCCTCGAGACGGCGGCCAACGAAACGTGCCTATGGACACGAGTCTTCGTCAAGGATCACCAAGGATCTTCATCGGTGTGCATCTACTCATGATCATCATCGACGTCACTATGAGGACTCAAGCCACTCAAGGCCATGCCATCACGCGTCTACATCAACATACAGATGATGGCAAGTACACCTCATATGGAGTCTCCTCCGCGCGCCACAACCAAAAGAGCGTCCAAGCATAGATCAAGCTACACGAAGGAATTGGACAAACTCAAGGCCATCTCGATGAGTGGAAGACCAAGCGCGACACTGACAACTTCGAGAATCGAGCAAGCCAAGCTCAAGGCCGACGCCGACAGCGACAAGCTCATGACCGACCTCAAGACCATCCGCGAGGAGTTCGTTGCTGGGTTATCCAAGTTCTTCACGCCCTCACATGACTCTTCACCGAGCTTATCGCCGACTCCACTACAAGTTGGTGACCAAGAAGATGGCGAGAAGATGGTCGAGCATGGGATTTTCCTTCGACCAAGGAGACGAGCATTGCAGATGCTACCACTTTTGGCGGCGAGCGAGTGAAGATGCCGAGCATGGGATGTTCCCTTCGGCAAGGAGTCGAGTGATGATTCCCACCCTACGGCATTCCCCTTTGGAGGAGACAAGGTTGAGAAGGTTGAGCATGGGAGTTTCCCTTCAACCAAGGTGGCGAATGGAGTTGAGTCTACCGATCCTATCCCTATGTGCTCGAATGATGATATGGCACCAATCCCATGTGAGAATGAGAGCCACCTAGGCCACTTGAGTGAGAGTGCAAGTGAGTTGAGTGACTCCACCATATGTGACCTTGAGTGCTTCCAATTTGAGGACATGAGTGATACACCATATAAGTTGAGAGAGGTAGTCGATAGGGCAAACAAGGCCATTTCGATTTCTAACGACATAACCTCTCCTTCTAGTGTATTTTCTTATGATGTGCTAGGCTCCATGGAGGACGATATGCCTCAACTTGAGAAGATGTACATGGAGGACGACGATGAAGCCACCCCATGTTTACATCGAGATGACCAAGTCGACCACATGGACGCCGCTGCGACTACCACAACACCTACTTCACATGAGAGGATATACAAAGGTACGAATATAGGTGTTGATGATGCCATGATCCCACTAGTGGACATGATGATTTGTGAGCGCTTGCATGTTGTGGATGCTTCTATGGACATCACATATGCTACTTTCTCTTTCCCTTGTGATACCTTGCCTAAAAACAATGTTGATCAGGTGGATTCCCCTATTTGTGATGATTGTTCCATGAGCATGCCTTGCTATGCATGTTTCCGTTTCTCTCCAATTGTTGCATGAAAAGATGATAAGGGGTGGCCCGATCTTCTCAATGAGCGGTGGTAGATGGATGATGATGGTAGATAACTTGTGAGAATCCGACGAACTCTCCGGCTGCTCCCCTGTTGCCAATGCAACAGCTCTTCAACCCAATGGATATTCGCGACGCCTCACACCGATGCAACGTAGCCGCCGGCCACGAAGCGATTTCTGCGATCTACTAATTCCCAATGGAACAACAGATCACACTCAAACTTTGGTAGCAATAACCTCCAGATCGAAACAAAGTGGAGGGGTTGTATTCCTGATCGCAACAAAGAGGAACACGGCGAAAGATGAATGCTTGTAGCAATCCAATCTAGGGTTTAAGCAAAAACGTGGTCTAGCCCTAATCTAGCCGCCGGCCTTGGCTATTTAAGGGAGCCAACCGACCTAGCCTCAAAACCTAACTTGGTTCGGACTCAAACAGGTAGAAACCGACCCAAAAAGTGGGTTCGGCCGAAAAATTGGCGCGTAGGCCGGGTCGGAGCCGGCCTAGGATTTGCATGGCAGTCCTGCCGGCCTAGGCCGGGTTGGAGGCCGGCCTGAAGGCCGGTTGCTTCGGTAGTGTGCCCGGCCTAGGCCGGGCTGAGCCGGCCTTGTCTTCTGTGGAGGCCGGGTCCTTCGGGTGGTGAGCCGGCCTAGGCCGGCCTGAGCCGGCCTCTGGCGTGTTGGAGGCCGGAAGCTTCTGGCACATGGCCGGCCTTGCCGGGCTGAGGCCGGCCCCAAGGCCGGGCTGTCTGAAAACTTCCTCTTCCTTCCTTGCGCAGTCCTCCCGCTCCTCCCTCGCGCCATAGATGATGTTGTGTTCGTATTCTTGCTGCTCCTCCGGCCCTCCTCCAACGTTTGTGTTATCAACAAACCTGATCATACACAAGTGCATAGACTTAGGTAGTATAAAGTTCTCATTAGCACAAACATCATATTCAATTAAGAGTGAGTTCACCTGTTGTCCAAGTAGCTTGGCACGAGCTCTTGTCATCGGTCCAATCCTCACTTCATTGGGCTTGTCTTGAGCAGCAACCTCATCAATAGAAGAAAATGGTAAAGGACTAGGGATGTCCTCATCATCCTCCGCCCCCTTGAAAAGGCGTCGACCTCAACGCATCAAGGTCTTCGCCAGCATATGCCGTCAAATCAGCAACATTGAAAGTATTACTGACACCAAACTCAGTTGTAGGAAGATCTATCTTGTATGCATTATCATTTATCTTGGCAAGAACCTTGAATGGACCATCACCCCGCGGCATCAACTTGGACTTGTGCTGAACAGGAAATCTATCTTTACGAAAGTGCACCCAAACCATGTCGCCGGGCTGAAAGATCACCTCCTTTCTCTTCTTGTTGACACGAGCTGCATTGTACTTGCCTTTCTTCTCAATTGCCTCTTTAGTCTTCTCATGTATCTTCCTCACAAAATCTGCATGCTTCGATGCATCCATGTTGACTCTCTCATGTAATGGAAGTGGCAGCAAATCAAGCGGAGTAATGGGTTTGAAACCATACACCACCTCAAACGGACTGTTATATGCAAACTCCACATGCGGCAAACTGTCTTCCCACTCACGCAAGTTCTTCTTGATCATGGCTCGCAGCAACGTTGATAGTGTGCGATTTACCACCTCTGTTTGGCCATCAGTTTGGGGATGACAAGTGGTACTGAAGATCAGCTTCGTTCCTAGCTTGCCCTAAAGTGTCTTCCAAAAATAACTCATGAACTTGACGTCTCGATCAGAAACAATCGTCTTGGGTACTCCATGTAAGCGCACGATATCCGTGAGAAACAGATTAGCAATATGCGACGCATCGTCGCTTTTGTGGCAGGCAATAAAGTGTGACATCTTAGAAAAATGATCCACTACCACAAAAATAGAATCATGCCCTCTCCTGGTTCTAGGCAATCCTAACACAAAATCCATGCTTATGTCCTCCCATGGAGTTGTAGGTGCTTGGACTTTGCCTTGTTGCAAGTGATGCAACGCTTAACAAACCTGTCCACATCCCGCCTCATCCTTGGCCAATAAAAGTGATCAGCCAACATCAGTAACGTCTTCTCACGTCCAAAGTGTCCCATCAAACCGCCACCATGAGATTCCTGCAACAACAACAAACGCACGGACGATTCTGGCACACATAATTTGCTAGCTCTAAACAAGTATCCATCATGCATATGGTATTTTCCCCAAGCTTTCACAGCAGAACACTTAGCAAAAGTCATGGAAAAATCAGTATCATTAGCATATAAATCACGCAAACTCTCTAAACTAGGAACTTTAACATCTAAATGTGTCAAAAGCTTGCTTTTCCCAGAGAGCGCATCAGCAACCACGTTATCTTTGCCTTTCTTATACTTAATAATGTATGGGAAGGATTCAATGAACTCAACCCATTTAGCATGACGTTTATTCAAGTTAGATTGGCACTTCAAATATTTCAAAGCTTCATGATCAGAATGTATGATAAATTCTTTTGGCCACAAATAATGTTGCCAAACCTCAAGAACACGAACAAGTGCATACAATTCTTTATCATAAACAGGATAGTTCAATTGGGCACCATTTAATTTCTCCGAAAAATATGCAATTGGTTTACCCTCTTGCATCAACACACCTCCTATTCCAATGCCACTAGCATCACATTCAATATCAAATTGCTTATTGAAATTAGGAAGCATAAGCAAAGGTGCAGAAATTAAACGACGTTTTAGCTCATCAAAAGCGGCATCTTGGGCTGTGCCACACACAAACTCAACACCTTTTTTTGTTAAATCATTCAAAGGTGCAGCAATAGAACTGAAGTCTTCCACAAAACGTCTATAAAATCCAGCAAGACCAAGAAAGCTTCTTATTTGACTAATATTCATGGGAATAGGCCAATTTTTAATTGCTTCAATTTTAGATTCATCAACCTCTACTCCATGCTTAGAAACAACAAAACCCAGAAATATGACCTTATCTTTGCAAAATGTGCATTTAGCAAGATTACCATATAGTTTATTATCATGCAACACTTGCAAAACTTGTCTAATATGATCAGTACGTTCAGATTCATTGCAGCTATAAATCAATATATCATCAAAATAGACTACAACAAATTTACCAATGAAATGCCTCAAAACATGATTCATCAATCTCATGAAAGTACTAGGTGCATTAGTTAAACCAAAAGGCATCACTAACCACTCATATAAACCGAATTTTGTTTTAAAGGCAGTTTTCCATTCATCTCCTTCTTTCATCCTAATTTGATGATAACCACTAGGCAAATCAATTTTAGAGAAAATAACAGCACCACTTAATTCGTCTAACATGGCATCCAAATGAGGAATAGGGTGTCTATAACGAATAGTGATGTTATTTATCGCTCTACAATCTACGCACATGCGCCAAGTACCATCTTTCTTAGGAACCAAAATGACCGGAACAACACAAGGACTTAAGCTCACACGAATATACCCTTTGTCAAGAAGCTCTTGAACTTGTCGCTGTATCTCCTTTGTCTCCTCCGGGTTGGTCCTATAGGGAGCTCGGTTTGGAAGTGTTGCTCCTGGAATCAAATCAATTTGATGCTCAATACCCCGAAATGGAGGCAAACCAGCGGGCACTTCCTCCGAAAAAACATCACCAAAATCCTGCAACACATTAGAAACACCAATAGAGAGAGGGGTCATGTCGTTAGAAACAAGAATTTCCCCCTTGCACAGAAGCACAAGAGGTACTAGAGTGGGATCCCCACGAAACTCTCTCAAATCAGATTTGGTGGCTAACATTACTATTTTGTTCTCTCCCTTACTTTTCTTTTTACCACTCAAATTTGGCTTGTGGCTCTCGCTCACCGAAGGTGGAGTCTCTCGCCTAGCTAATCTCTCACGCTCAGCATCACGATTAACTTCCACTTTTTGGTGAGATTCATTTACTATCTCTTGAGGTGTCATAGGGCGCAACATCACCTCCTTGCCATGCCAATTGAGCAGATAGGTATTTGATCTCTCATTGTGCCGCACATCTCTATCAAACTGCCAAGGACGTCCCAACAACAAGTGACAAACAGTCATTGGAACCACCTCAAACTCCACGGTGTCCTTGTAAGGTCCAATCTGAAATTCAACTTGCACCATGTGATTAACCTTCATCTCCCCACTTTCACTCAACCACTGAATAAAATATGGATGGGGATGCGGCAAATATTTCAGATTTAGCTTTTGACAGAGCTCCTTGCTAGCTAAATTGCGGCAGCTGCCACCATCAATGATTACTTTGCAAGAACGTCCATTGCCAATTGCAGCCCTTGTTTGAAACAAATTGCATCGCTGCTCCGAAGAACTAGGCGCCACACTTAGCACCTTAGGCGTGCACACAATAGATGGTAACTGCTCGGCATCCGCATAATACAACTCATCTTCATGTTCCTCCTCAAACTCAGCATTAGGATCCACCTCATCACCACTCTCATACTCACCGGTCTCCTCATTAATCAACATGACCTTCTTGTTTGGACACTCACGCTTGAAATGACCCTTGCCTCCACACGTATGACAATTCATATCACGTGTACGAGCTGTAGAATTGGAAGAGCCAGTAGCACTTGCAGTAGGTTGTGGTGATTGCTTGGCATTAGGAGCAACCGAAACTGATTTGGAAGGAGCAGCACCACGGAAACTAGGAACAGGAGTAGGCGGCACCACACTAGGTGTCGCTCGTGATGAAACACTACCTCGCGCATAGGACGAACGAGGCACATATTTGGCATCTTCGGCCAACTGTAACTCAACTTCACGTGCTTGATGCAACAAATCTTGTACATCGCCATATTGGTGATGACGCACAATTCTCTTGATGTTAAAGCTCAAACCTAAAAGGAAACGCTGCATAGTTTGTTCAGGTTCTTCTCGCACCTTAGCACGCTGCATGATCAACTCCATCTCCTTATAGTACTCATCAACGGACTTGGTACTTTGCTTCAAATTCTGCAACTTATCATACAAAGAACGGATGTAATTGCGAGGAACAAAACGATGACGCATCTCCGCCTTCATCTCTCACCAAGACAAAATAGGTACATCATTTGCTTCACGCCTAGCACTCACAAGACCGTCCCACCAAAGCAAGGCATAACCATCGAACTCAGAAGATGCAAGCTTGATCTTTCTATCTTCAGTGTAGTCATGCAAACGCCATAATTGCTCCATCTTTAACTCCCAGTTAATATATTCTTCCACATCAACGGAACCTTCAAACTTGGGAATACTGAATTTGGGCTTACCAACGCTATCATCATCACGGTTGGCTGCATGACCAAAATCCACGACCAGGAGGTATAGCACCACCTCGGCCACCTCCACGTCCACCATTAGCATGTGGTTGTGGTTGTTGTTACCGTTGCAACCTCTCACGACGAGCAGCAGCTTGCTCATCATCGTCCTCTCCATCAAAATCAACGTCGTGATCACCATGAACACTTGCATCATCAACATGTTGCTCATTGCGCTGCGTCAACACTCGCACGGCACGGTTCAATGCACCAATAGAATTCTGAATCGCTGTCAAGGCAGCTGCAGACTCAGTTGCCGTTTGTAGCACATTGTCAACCTTAATATCCGTAGCAGTCAAATCAGCTTGTAACCTGTCACATTGAGTGCTGAACTGACGTGTCAGGTGATCTCGAAGAGCTTCATATTCTGCCCAACAAGCAGGAGCGTTGACGTCCTTCTTTTGCCTCACAACACCATCATCCTCATCTCCTGAAGACATGATTAGTGCACACAAGGGTATATAGAAATATGTATGTGGAAAACTCTCAACTCACTCAAACCAAAAGAAATTGTGTATCTTACCGTTCCAAAGTGAATAGTATATCTTACCACTTGTATGGACAGGACGTGCACGGATGGGGTGAAGCGAATATTATGGGTCTCAAAGTGTTACACAACAAAAACCAGGGTATTTTTGTGGAGGTTGGTAGGGATACCTAACTACACCAAAAGACAAACCCTAGTGCTGATCGTATAACACAAAGGAAACTCACACGGTGGAGATAAACTGGGCAATGCAACTATGAACAAGGATGTCACAAAGCACTAGAAAGACACTAGTAAGTAGCTCAGAGTAACAGGCACACGATTGCTCAAGGACTAGCAGTGTCACCAAAATATTCAGAAAAACTTGCACTTTTATCTCTCTCTTTTTTTTTATACTATCTCCTTTTTTTTGACTATTTATGACCAACAACTTGAAAAGCAACAAGACACACGTCCAAGAGCAGCCTGTGAGCACAAAACGTAGCTAGTCTTATATGGGTAAGCTCCTATCACGTGCTGTAGAAAGGCTGTGTCTAAGTTTTTCACCAAAAAGTTCGGATTTTGCCGAAACTGAAACTTCAAAGGCCAAAAACTCGATGTTCCCGGACGAATTTGGGGATTCCGAGACCGCCGAAAAGGCCTAAACAGGCAAAGCGAGTTTGGTTGGATAGAACTTTTCGATACGAGCGTTCCAATAAACTAACCCTAGTATTTTTGGCTTTTTCTGGATAGGACGAAAAACAGTAAAACTACGGGGATTTGTGGATGCTCACCGAGTAAACGCTGGAAGATGGATCTTCTCAATGAGCGGTGGTAGATGGATGATGATGGTAGATAACTTGTGAGAATCCGACGAACTCTCCGGCTGCTCCCCTGTTGCCAATGCAACAGCTCTTCAACCCAATTGATATTCGCGACACCTCACACCGTTGCAACGTAGCCGCCGGCCACGAAGCGGTTTCTGCGATCTACTAATTCCCAATGGAACAACAGATCACACTCAAACTTTGGTAGCAATAACCTCCAGATCGAAACAAAGTGGAGCGGTTGTATTCCTGATCGCAACAAAGAGGAACATGGCGAAAGGTGAATGCTTGTAGCAATCCAATCTAGGGTTTAAGCAAAAATGTGGTCTAGCCCTAATCTAGCCGCCGGCCTTGGCTATTTAAGGGAGCCAACCGACCTAGCCTCAAAACCTAACTTGGTTCGGACTCAAACAGGTACAAACCGACCCAAAAAGTGGGTTCGGCCGAAAAATTGGCGCGCAGGCCGGGTCGGAGCCGGCCTTGCCGGGCTGGAGGCCGGCCTAGGATTTGTATGGAGTCCTGCCGGCCTAGGCCGGGTTGGAGGCCGGCCTGAAGGCCGGTTGCTTCGGTAGTGTGCCCGGCCTAGGCCGGGCTGAGCCAGCCTTGTCTTTTGTGGAGGCCGGGTCCTTCGGGTGGTGAGCCGGCCTAGGCCGGCCTGAGCCGGCCTCTGGCGTGTTGGAGACCGGAAGCTTCTGGCACATGGCAGGCCTTGTCGGGCTGAGGCCGGCCCCAAGGCCGGGCTGTCTGAAAACTTCCTCTTCCTACTTCCTCTTCCTTCCTTGCGCAGTCCTCCCGCTCCTCCCTCGCGCCATAGATGATGTTGTGTTCGTATTCTTGCTGCTCCTCCGAACCTCCTCCAACGTTTGTGTTATCAAAAACCTGATCATACACAAGTGCATAGACTTAGGTAGTATAAAGTTCTCATTAGCACAAACATCATATTCAATTAAGAGTGAGTTCACCTGTTGTCCAAGTAGCTTGGCACGAGCTCTTGTCATCGGTCCAATCCTCGCTTCATTGGGCTTGTCTTGAGCAGCAACCTCGTCAATAGAAGAAAATGGTAAGGTACTAGGGATGTCCTCATCATGCAATATGTCGAACAATTTACATTTCACATGTATTGCTTGCAATGATGATAAAATTCTTGACAATGAGTTTGCCCCCATAGCATTCTCACATTTTGGAGATTTGCCTTGCTTGAACGAATGTAATTGCGTGGAAAAAATCTGTCCCTCATCACTACTTTCATAGTTCTCCATGTAACAATAGGCAGCTCTCCATCTTCTTCCCTGGTACGAACAAGGTGATCCCACCAACGCAATGCATAACCATCAAATTCAGAGGATGCCAACTTGATTTTTCTGTCTTCTGTATAGTCATGTTGAAAGTGCATGGTTGCTCCCATGCATGGTTTTGGTAATTAATGACAATCTCTATGGACTAATGTTTGCATTGAGCTATATTCATAGGTGTGTCCATTAGCTTGCTTGTCTCCATTTGTTGGAGTCAAGGTCTTGCTTGTTCTCCATGTGTTGGAGTCGATGTTAAGGGAAGAAGATATTTTGTTGATAAAGGCCAAGTGAAGATATGCCGAAGAGGTGCTTCTCCCATCTTGGTGTATGGGGGAGCCATGTGAATCTTCATCAAGCAAAGCGCAATCAAGAAAGGTGGTGCGTCTTGAGGAGATGAAGATCGTCTTCTTCGACCTCAAGTGGATTTATGCGCAAGGCAAAGGTATGATCTTGATAGGGTTTCTATTTTACCGGTCTCATGATGTTAGTGAGAGACCGGATTATAGGATAGTTAACCGTACTATCAAGAGGGGCCCTCGACCGAATATCTTGATCGTATCGTAGTAGAGAGCACAAACCTTTGCATCTTTGCAATCATCTTTCTTGGTTGTTATTTGGCTTTTATCCATGTGAGAATTTAGAGCTTGTGTTCATCTCCATACCAAGCTCTAGTTCATCAAAAACGGATTTCATGAATATCTTCTTGCGTTTTTGATATTGGAGGTTTTTCCGGTTTGTCTCTTCTAAGAGAGGTCAAACTCTCTCCTTATGATTTCCTCCTCACATGATGGACTATGATGTGTATATGCATGATCTTGTAGGGCTTGTGATTATCTTGGAAACAAGCCCAATATCATAGAAAACGGAGTCTTGATGAAAAACTTGTTGGTTTTTGATATTGGAGAATTTACCGGTTATTCCTTTTTAGAGAAGGTTTAACTTTCTACATTTTGTTTTATTCTCCTTTGTAGGACTATGATGTTTCTCTGCATGATCTTGTAGAGCTCTTCTTTGTGGTTCCAACGAGCCCAAGATCATCGAAATCGGAGTCCGGGTGAAAAAGTTATTGCAGTTTTTGTTTTGCTGTTTTTGCAGGTTTTCTGTAGGCCGGAGTCTCCGGCCCTAGACCGGAGTCTCCGGTCTGAAACTTTGGATTTTCATCGAACGGGTGGCGCGGCTCTATTGCCCTGCCGGAGACACCCCGGAATGACCCCGGAGTCTCCGGTTTGGGCCGGAGTCTCCGGCCTGGGCAGACCGGAGTCTCCGGGGTAAGTTTCCTGCAACGGCTCTTTTTTGTAGAGACCTATAAAAGGCCCCCTTCTTCCCCAAAGTGACCAAGGGTTCTTCCAGCACGTTTTCCCCTCTCTCTCACACCATTGTTGAGCTTGGAAAACCTTGCCCCCTCTCAATCCCTCCCATGATTCTTGCATATCTTTGAGGGAAAAGTGAGAGGAGATCTAGATCTACATTTCCACCAAACAAAATCTCCTCTAAGTGAGGGGAACTCGTTGGATCTAGATTTTGGAGTTCTTAGTGTTTCTCCTTTGTTCTTCCTCCTAAATCCCTCCATAGCATTAGTTGCTTTGGTTGGATTTTGGGGAGAAGAATTTGACCACTTGGTGTGTTCTTGCCCTTTTGCATTTGTTGCATCGGGTTGTGCTCCCCACGGTGATTCGTGGGATTGAAGGTTGGGAGCTTGTTACTCTTGGGTCTTTGGACCCTAGACGGTGGTGGTGCCGTGAAGACTTCGGCTTGTGGAGCTTCGGCACGTTGGGAGCCCCCAATTGAGTTGTGGGTGTGTGCCCCAAAAGTTGTAAGGGCTCCGGAATCCGCCCCGAAGGATTCCGATAGTGGAAGGTGAACCAAACCTTTGGGTGCGGTTCATCGGAGAATAGGGTGTGGCCTTTGTGGCATCTTGAGTAGGCCTTTTGTGGCGAGCTCACACCCCTCCAACGAGACGTACTCCCTTAACAAGGAGGAACTCGGGAATAAATCTTCGTCTCCGCGTGCCTCGGTTATTTCTATACCCGAGCTTTTACTTATGCAAATTTACATTGTGATAGCCATCGTGCTTGAAGTCTATATCTTGCTATCACCTTGTTACTTGCCTTTCTTAGCATAAGTTGTTGTTGCACATAGGTGAACCTAGAATATTAGGTTGTTGGCTTGTTAATTTAATCACATAGTTTTATTCCGCAATTATCAAGGCCCTAAATAGAAAAAGTTTTAATCGCCTATTCACCCCCCCCTCTAGGCGACATCTCGGGCATAGTTGTTCTTTCACATGTAACCGCCACAATTTTTCTATCTTCAGCTCCCAAATGAGATACTCTTCAACATCAGGAGACCCCGTAAATTGTGGGATAGAGAATTTAGGCTTGCCCAGCCCGTCATCCTCTCTATTCTGTGGTGCAGCAGGAAAATCGAGGTGCCGTCGTGCACAATAGGAGCAAAACCTCGTCCTAGTCCAGCATCACCGCGGCCACCACGTCCTCGAGCACCTCGACCATCTCCACGGCCGAGCTGTTCTTGGTTGTCGCCCTGGCCATCAGCAGCATGTTCATCTTCACCATTGACACTATGATCATCACCTGCAGCTCGGTGTTGTTGAAAAAATGTACGCAGCTTCGCGAATTGCTGTGTCAATGCATCAATGGAAGTCTATATAGTTGTGACTTGAGCTTGTGTTGCCTCTGCCGTGGCTGCAACTTCATCAACTTGCACACTAAGATTTTGCAGATCCTCATTTATTGGGTCAATTTCAGTTGTGATTTTGCGCTGCAAAGTGTCACGTAGTGCTTCATACTCGTTCCAATGCACAACAGCTGTAGCGCCCCGACCCTGGAATTAAACAAAGAGGCTATGTAACCCACAGGCTATGCTACACAATCGAAGGGCATGGAATTACCGCTCCCACGCAACACATCGATCGAGCCATAAACACTGGCATAGCTATCAATGTATAAAACAGAGACCAAGACTTGTAGAACAACTGGCACATTGCAGACTCTACGACACAAAAGCATATAGCAACTCATATATGAGAAAGATATAAATATTACACACAAAAGGGGTCACAGACCCTTCAGTACATCATGCGGAAGCGAAGTAGTGTTGTCTATTACAACAAGATCCAAATATATGGCCTAAGAGGCTTACACATAAACAATCCCCGCCAGCTTGTTCCACGGTCCCAAGCTGCCACCTGGGAACCCCGAACTACTCGTCGATGTCCAGGAAGAAACCACCTGGCTGCTCGGTGTCATCCTCCTCTGAAACAAATTATAAAAGGCAGCAAAGAGAGACTGAGTACGACGTACTCGCAAGTTTAGTAGGGCGATATAGGCCCAATGATGATGGAGGCTCTAAAGCTGTATATGTAGCTAATTTGCATAAAGCTAGTTTTCCTTTTTAAAAGACATAAAGACCCATGGCATCGTCTACTGAGAATGTTTTCCAAAAAGGGGTAAGAGGGTAACTTTCATCTTCGGTTCTCGTCGAACCAACTTGTAGCCCAAACATCTCTCATCTCCACCAAAGGCACACCCTCAAATCACCCTCAAGGAAATGAACCTTTTTAACACACGTTGAGTTGCAACCTTTAGCTGCCAAATTAATTAATTAAGGTTAAGGTTCTCTATGAGCTAATCTGCTTTTCCCAAGAGTTTGTCCATAACCGTGGACACGGCTTTTCGAAAAGATTAACCCTGCAGGGGTGTACTAATTTACCCATTGGTACCGTCCGGCTCACCTGATTGGCCCTCTTCCGGGGAAGGCCGGCGAGTGGGCGCGGTTAAACGTTTACCTCGCATGAGACTATCCAAGAGTCATCTATGGCGACAGGACAAGTTTACCCAGCCTATTTCAGCCCCTGCCCCCATCGCCACGTCCTAAACACCACCATCCTCATCATTTCTTTTTCCGCTCACACACACGCGCAAATGGAAATAGCAAACTAGAGGACCCTTGGATACGCCCGCACAAGTTATTCAGTTAGTAAGGAGCCCATACCCCACCAATGGCAGCACACTCGGTTCTTGGTTCTAGCTAACAGCACTCTCATCCTAGGCGGCAGGAATGAGGCAAAACACCATTCCCGTGGCAACTCATCCAAGCCTTTTAGCAAATTAATTAAGTACCGACAACAACCACCATGTCCGAACATTCCATCATCAATCATCATTATGGAATTTAATCAACGGACATAACTAGAAATCAACTAAGCAGGGCTAAGCATATATAACAACAGTTATATCTTTGTCTCCGGCCAACACATCAACCCTAGGGTTCATATGAGGGGAAGCATGTGATGGTTCGGGGAGAAACATGCATTCATAGGATACTCTAGTACTTGACCAAAAATGGATATAGAACCGAATGCAATATTTTGGTGGTCAAAAATAAGTTTATAGAGCAATAGGATGCTAGATGCCAAGAAGGTTAGGTTATCTCTTGCCTTGCTGTCGGGGCGTGTAGTACTGCTCGTCGAGGTAGGTAGGGGTGACCTCAACTCCGAAATCTATCGGTACCCAAGCAAGAATAGAAGAACAAAATAAATCACACGAAGACAAGGTGCAATGCACAATCACATGATGACATGACAAGTTTATGCAAAGATATCAACATTTAAATTATTTAACAAATTAAATGGAGTTCCAAATAATTAGTGCAATTATTTGGAAACAACCCCATATTTATCTTAGTGACCATATTATTCATAAATTAGTACATTACTAGAAAAGTGGCTCAAATATGCATGAACATGATATGAATGGATAGGGTTTGTCCTTCCGATCAATTTGGTACCTTATTTGTAATTTTCTGAGTACCGAAGAATAAATAGTGAAATAAATAATGAATTGAATTTAATTCTTTTAACCAATTTATGAATAACATCAAATAAATGTTTGTGATCATGATTTGGTATTACCATGATTTGACAGCATTTGAAGTGTTGATCATTTCGATATTTTATTCATAATTTTTGGTTAAATATTTATCGAATTATGATTTTCCCAAACTAGGTATTATTATGCCATTTTAGGAATTCATAATAAACAGCAAGAATATAAATCCAAAAGACTATTTCAATGATTCTAACAAGTAGAGTTTGTTTTTTTCTGAACATTTTGAAATTTGATTTGTCGAATTTGAAGTATTATTCAAATAGTTATCAACTATTTAACTTTGCTTATTTTCCAAAAAGGGAAAGAAATTCCCAGACAGGCCGGCCTTGTGCCGGCCAGGCCGGGCCACAGGCCGGGGGCAGGCCCGAAGGCTTCGGCCTTTGGCCGGCCCAGGCTGGGCATGCAGGCCGGTCTGGTGACCGAGGCTGCCGGCCTCGTGCGGCCCAGGCCGGTGTGTCCAGGCCGGGCACCCTACCGAGCCCTCCGGCCTTTGGCCGGCTCAGCTGGGTCCGAGGCCGGGCGCACGATGCCGACGGGAAACGACGGTGAGGCGCATGACCGGCGACGGAAGGGGGCAGAGGGGGCGCGGGAGGAAGCTAGAAAGAAGGAGGAGCTCACCCTGAGCACGAGGCCGAGATCGGCGATAGCGGGGATGGGATGACGGCTACGTGCGATGCTCGGCGGAGTTCGGCCGATGCGGGAGAAGTCGACGACGCCGACGTTGATTCAGGCGAACCCGGCCCGATTCCTCCGGTGGGGAGGGGAGGAGGTCGAGGCGGAGGTGATGGCAGCATCTGCTCGTCCCGGGGAACTCCAAGGACGGTGAATCGTCGGCGACGGCAGCAATGGGGAAGACTCGGCCGCGGGAGAGAGAAAGAGAGGGGAACGAGCGAGCAAAAGGGAGAAATGGGAGCAGGTAGGCGTCTAGGGCGTCGTGCCCTCCTTGACCACCAGAGAGCAGGTCGAGCGTGGGGCAGGGCGACATGGGCATGGCGACGGCATGGTGACAATGCCATGGCCACGGTGGCCACTGCGAGGAAAGAAGAAAAAGAGAAATTTGTGAAAACACCCCTATCTCATTTAATTAAATTGCAAAAAGATCCATTAGCAGACTTCAGCGATTTAAAAGAGACACTAAACCATTTTTGTAAAAGTTACAAAAATTCGTATAGGCCTCCCATGTCATTTAGAAGCTCCACTAAAATTGGGGTGGCAAAATAAAAAGTTTTGACCCACATTTGTTCATAGGTTTTAAATTTGGTCATTTTTTATAAATTGCAAAAAGCATTTAATTGGAGCAATTAAACGTTTCCAAAATAGTGAAATAAATCATGGAGGCTCCCAACATATTATTGAAGCTCCCCATGAATTTATTTTGAATTTTTGGAATGTTTAACTTGGTTCCAAAAATAGGATTGAATTAAACCAATTTTAAATTCTCAAGTTTATTTTCTAGTTAGGCAATATTTGGATTTTTGAGAAATGGTTAAAACATGTCAATTTGGAACTTCCTAACAATTTGGAAGTTCAAGAACAATTTGGTTGACAAGTTAAGCATTTGTATTTGGTGTGGAATGTTTGGAAAGTTTGCTTCCCCATTTTAATTGCTTGCATATATTGATAGTTAGAAATAGCAATTTCATATGGATGCCATGATGCAAACAAGAATGCAAAAGTGGAAAAATTCTTCGTATTTTTCAGTACAAAGCTGGGGCTGTTACAATTCTACCCCCCTTACAGGAATCTCGTCCCGAGATTCTAGGCTTGAGTGAAGAAGGTGGGATATTCCTATCGAAGACTAGTTTCTCGCTCCCAAGTCGCTTCTTCTTAGGAATGGTTAGACCATTGGATTTTGAGGAACTTGATGGTCTTGTTGCAGGTTTTCCTTTCCGCTTCATCCAAGATGCGGATAGGATGCTCGCGGTAAGTCAAATCCTCCTGGATGTCCAACACCTCATGATCAACCCCACGGATGGGATCTTTGAAGCAACGACGGAGTTGGGAGACATGGAACACATCATGTACATCCGGGAAGTTGGAGGGTAGCTCGAGTTGATAGGAGAGATCTCCTCGCTTGGCTAGGACGGTGAAAGGGCCAACATAGCGAGGTGCCAATTTGCCCTTGATCCCGAAGCGACGAACGCCTCGGAGGGGAGAGACTCGAAGGTAGGCTTTATCACCAATTTCATAGTGAACCTCTTGATGATGCTTGTCATAATAGCTCTTCTGCCTTGACTGAGCAATTTTGAGATTTTCCCGGATGATACGGACTTTCTCCTCGGCCTCATTGATCACATCAGGGCCGAAGAGCGACCTCTCTCCGGTTTCAGACCAATTTAGAGGAGTCCTACATTTTCTCCCATAAAGAACCTCAAATGGAGCCATTTGCAAACTGGCTTGGTAGCTGCTGTTGTAGGAGAACTCGACGAGGGGGAGATACTTTTCCCAACCCTTACCGAAGGAGATGACACATGCCCAAAGCGTGTCCTCAAGAACTTGGTTCACCCTTTCAGTTTGACCGCCGGTTTGAGGATGATAGGCTGTGCTGAAGTTGAGACGGGTTCCGAGCCTTTTGGAAACTTTGCCAAAATTTGGACACAAACAGGCTTCCACGGTCTGAAATGATCCTCAAAGGGACCCCATGCAAAGGAACAATCCAGGCCATATACAGCTCCGCCAATTTAACGGAGTTGATATCCTCGCGAATAGGAAGGAAATGGGCGACTTTGGATAGACGGTCAATGACTACCCAAATGGCGTTGTTACCCTTTGGTGATCTTGGAAAGACGGTGATGAAATCCATACCAATTTCATCCCATTTCCACTCGGGAATGGCTATGGGGAGAAAGGTACCAGCTAGCCTTTGATGTTCAGCCTTCACTCGGCGACAGACGTCGCGCATTCAGCAACATACTCGGTGATCTCGCGCTTCATGCAAGACCACCAGAATTGTCGGAGTAGATCTTGGTACATTTTGGTACTACCCGGATGTAACATCCCAAAAACAAACCCCTTTTATTTTTATTTTGTTTGTGATTTTATTTGTTGCATCATCATGGCATCATACTTGTTTGTTGCACTTTTGTGGTTTTACAAAATTAAAAAAAATAAAGGTTTTATCATTTTATGTGGTTATCACATGTGACAACTCCTTTCAATTTGAAAACCAAAATAATAAAACTAATTTTATTTTGGACAAGCAATTAAATTGTTGTTTGAAATTGCTAAGTCACAAAAATAATTTGTGGGAAAAATAAAACCCTACCTATTATTTTTTCCTCCTTTCTTCTCTCTTTCTAATTCCTGGGAAAAAAGGAAAAAAAAATACACAAACAGGCCGAATGCCCTTTTCCTCTCCCTCTCTCTCACCTCTCCTTTCTGGCCCACTCGGCCCAGCTTCGGCCCAATACCCCTTCGGCCTCCTTTCCTCCCTCCTGTCGGTGTCGCTTTTTCACGCCGTGGACACCTTTTCCGCCGAAGCTCGCCACCGCGCCACCACCAGCGCCTCCTCTCCACTTTCCCCTCCTATAAAGTGAGCACCAGCCCAAGCCACCCACCTACCAACCCTAGATCCCTTCCTCCCCTCTCCATCGCCGCCACTTCTCCTCTACTTCCTCCTTCCTCCGTTTCTCTTTCTCCTCCCCGAGCCACCACCCAAGCCACCGAGCCGGAGGAGATCGACGCCATCACCGCCATGGAGCCTGCGCCAGGCTAACGAGGAGGAGATCATCCATGCCTTCGTCACCACGCGCTGGAGCTGGAGCCAGAAGGGCACGTGCAAGGGCTGCTTCCCCGTCTTTCTCTACTGCGTCTATGTCCGTCTACTTCCCCGACCCGCCGGCATTCTTCTTCCTCCTGGGTTGTCCGTCGTCGATGATCTGCTTCCTTCGACGCCCCTAGGTGAGCCCCGTCCGCTGGACAACGTCCCTCGCCTCTCCCCTTGCTCTGTGGACGCCATTGAGCGCCGGTAGCCGTAAGTTGCCGTCGAGCACGTGCACGAGCACGGGCTGCACCTCTGCACCCGGCCCATGCTCCTCTGCACCTCGCACACCTGCACCACACGCACAACGCAGCGCCGACCGAACCTGGTCGTCGTCGGCCGCTGTTCATCGCCGTCGTTCTCTGCCGCCGAACTCTGAATCTTTTCTGTCAAAAGTTCAGTTAACAATCAGGTACACCACTTATGCTATCGGATCCCATACTAAGACAATATCCACACCGTAGCGCAATGGCTAGCGCCACTGTTCCACCCCTGCATATCTCGAGTTCGAATTTCCCCTTCGGCAATAAAGCCACCCCTTTTCCCTTTACTCTCTCTGACTGACAGGTGGGCCAGAGGGTCCCACATGTCAGCCTCTGGTGTAGATCTCCCTCCGGTGCTAAAAGTTTTCACCAGATCCAGATCTGAAGTTTTTCCAGAAAAAGTCCCTGTTATCTATCTTTTGCAAATAGGCCCCTGGTTTAATTAAATCTGTCCTGTTTTTGCAATAATTAATTAACACATGTTTCTTTTGTCAAAATTATAATAAAAATATGTTTTCAACTCAGAAAATTGTAATCTATTCAAATATAATTTTGTTTAATTTTTGGAATTAATTTAAATGGCTAAAATAAACAAATCTTTTGCTAATTAATTAATCTTGCAAAATTCATAACTTTTGTTCTACAATTCCAAAAATTATGAATTTTATATCAAATTAAAGCTAAAATTGAAATCTGTCCAAATCTATTTTTGCATGCATGAATTAAATAATTTAATTTTCGGGTTAATGGAAAATGCAATTAATTGAATTAATAAAATGCCCTAAATGCCTAATTTGATTATTAAATTGCTAAATCCTAATTTAACTTGCCTAATCAAATGTTTAGCACTTAAATTTCTGCATAATTAAAATTTTCATGTCATCATGCTTGATTGAATGCATAGGTATTGATTTTGCCTTTTGTTATGTTTGGGGTTATCCGTAGACGACGACGTTGCTGAGTACCCCGACACCTCCGAGGATCTAGCCCAGTACCAGGCTACTGAGCCAACAGGCAAGCAGCCCCTCCCCAACTTTCTCATGTGATGCCTATTCCTGTCTTGCATGCTTTAGGGCTTCCGTTCTGTTGTGTCTTACGATTCCTATTAGAATTGCATAGCCTGATAGAAGTCCAGTTATTCCTGATATGCCTGCCTATATCCTATGCTTGTTTTCCAGTTACTTCTACTAGCATGCTCAGGAGTTGTTTGTGGTCTATCACATGTTTAGCTGGTATATCTTAATAATTGAAGACATGCTATGTGGGAATCACTTTATTATATTAAAGATAAGGCACCGGCGGAAGGCCGGCTATGGTGATTTGTTCTGCTAGTGTCGCCTAGGAAAAACCGTTCTTTTCCGCTTATCCAAGAATGAGCGCCCTACTGATATGGCTAAGGTAGTCCGATCTTTCGATGAGATAGGGATACGTCGATTCTGGTGGAGTTCGACCTTGGCGATCCGACTTCCACGTACTAGTACGCAGCGCCAATGCAATCGCTAAACCAATCTCCGGGAGTTACCGATCCTGCAGCAGCCCGATCGGCCTGACCAATAGGTCTAGTTCTACCTGCAATCAAGGAACAAGTAAGAACCAAAGATGCAATCAAGAATTATGGATGAAAGATGAGCATTATTGAAAAGGTGGGATTCCGAAAAGCGGTCTTGATCTGGTCGTTGGACACAAACCGAGTACACGAAGTTGCAGCAGTTGGCTACCTTTAACTAAACAAAATCCGAGTCTAAAGGACGACCTAACGGGGGTATATAAGGAGGAGAGGTGTGGGATTTCGTCCAGCCATGGGGTGGCGGCCGAATCCTACCCTAGGAAGGCTTTCCTCCTTAGATACGGACTCTAAAACTGCCTATTAAAAGGTATCTCGAAAATACATGGGCCTGGCCCAAAAACGAGGTGGCGCAGCACCTATGAAAAGCCTTGGACGAAATTAATTAATTGATATCTTCTAAAATTCGTCCAAGCCTTCAAGCATCTTTATGGTGGCTTCAAATCATGGTAGTCTCCATTGGTAGCGACATCATCTCCGTTGGTTGCACTCCTGCTGCCATCTCCTCCAACGTACATGCTCCATAGCTTGTCCCTCTCATCCATGCTTGGTCCATCATTCCTAAGAGAGACAAACACATTTGATTTAGGCAGCATCATATTCTCATGAATATTAGGACTAGCTTGTAAGAACGAAAGTACCTGTTGATTAAGTTGACGTGCACGAGCTCTAGTCATAGGTCCTTGTAATGTAGGTGGTGTAGTAGTGGCGGTTGCATCTATAGCAGGGATGTCCTCATCACCTACCCACACGTGGGAAGACTTATGGAACCCCCTGCAACTTAGTACCGCATCTGCTATATTGGTTTGGGAGCCACAAACTAGTTCGGGCGTTTACCATTTGGAGCATAATAATAATAAAAGATGAACTAAAACTGCATATAGGTTTACGGAATGGGCGTTAATCGCATGTGGACGGAGGAGCAATCGTATGAGTGTTATCCTCCCGAAGCCGTTCTCGCAACTTTTGGGCCCGCAAAGGAGTTTCGGCCGGGCTCCCCACGTGGAACAGTCTCAGATAGGTGGCTCTCTATCCAATGTAGTAGTGATGGGGAAGGTCGTGTTGAGATACCTAAATGCCTCTGTGGCATGTGGTTGATTGAACGTGTATGGTTACATTTGGGCACCCCTGCAGGGTTAAATCTTTTCGAAAAGCCGAGTCCACGGTTGTGGACGACTTGGGTAATGTGCTGGCTAAAAAGATCATAGACATCACCGTATATCTTAAATAGCTAAAATGACTAGTAAATAGCCATATTTGAATAATAAAACTGATAAAACTTGATCAACGTGTGAGTGTCCGGACTTCTTCCTCGTGGGTATATGATACGATGGAGTTGTCTCAGGACGGGTATTGCTTGGTGAGTAGTTTAGCCCAGTAGCGCAAGCGCTCTCTTCCCTTTTTCTAATTAGACGCAAGTTGTAGCGTGTCTTCTGTAGATGTTAGGTGCTGCTGCTGCAAGTCCACATACAGCCCTTTTCAACCCCAATGCATGTGCATCGTACCTTCTTTTCCTCTTGTGCGTAAGACTTGCTGAGTACCCCCATACTCATACCATCGGGTGTCCGGTGCCCGTGTTTTCACCGATGCAGGAGCGACAGCAGAGTTCGACGATCCAGATGGAGGCTACTACGTAGAGTTCGACGCCGACTACGACGAGTAGATCGAGATCCTAGGCAGCAGCCTGAGACCACCGTGGGCGGGTACCCTCTTTTATTTTCCGTCCTTTGGCCTTTGATGTAGTCTGTACTCAGACGAGTGATTGCTTCCGCTGTATTCGGGACGTATGATCCCCTGTGATGTAACAAAAGTATTTTTGAACTATGTTTATTCATCTTTTTGTGTCGTACCTGTGCATGTGATGTAATCCAATTATGGTTCTACTTGGCGAAATGTTATTTTCGCTAAGTGGGGCTTACAAATTGGTATCAGAGCATGGACCGCCTTTAGGAGCCTTTTTCTACTGGTCGTAGTTGAGTCTAGAAATTATTTTAGTAGTTATTCAGGAAAATTATACGTGAGAGTAGGAACTCTGTTCTCTTTATTTCTTTCCCCACCCACCCTCCCTTTTTCTGGTAAGGAAGTGAAACGAATTTTTCTCTCCTTTCCTAAATTTTCAAATTTAGGGTTTCACGTGTTCGGGGTTTTCCGTAGTACCTTAGGTTGGAGCTATGCCTATGGTGAAAAGAAATGTTGCTATGGTCACTTCGCCTTTCTGTTGAACCTTCCTTGCATATACACTTCCACTCTCCTTCACACACTTATTAGTTTTATGCTAATTTGTGCTCCTTTTGAACCGGTGCATAGTCAACTTTTGTCCCTTCTGTCCACCTCTTTACTCTAAATGTCAATCCTCTCCAAGCTATTCAAGATGTTCCAGTGGTCTGTGACTTTCCTGATGTTTTTCTGGAGGAGCTTCTAGGTATGCCACGTGACAGAGCTGTTGAACTTTTCATCGACCTTCAACCAGACACTTCTCCTACCTCCAAACAACCTGACAAAAACTTTTTAAACAATCTCATGATCTTGTACACGAAGATCATCTTCGATCCCAGTAACTCGACCTTTTCCCTTTTTTTTTGGAATCTCGGGGCGCGATTCCTTCGAGGGGTGGCGAGTTGTAACATCCCAAAAACAAACCCCTTTTATTTTTATTTTGGTGGTGATTTTATTTGTTGCATCATCATGGCATCATACTTGTTTGTTGCACTTTTGTGGTTTTACAAAATAAAAAAATAAAGGGTTTATCATTTTATGTGGTTATCACAAGTGACAACTCCTTTTAATTTGAAAACCAAAATAATAAAACTAATTTTATTTTGGACAAGCAATTAAATTGTTGTTTGAAATTGCTAAGTCACAAAAATAATTTGTGGGAAAAATAAAACCCTACCTATTATTTTTCCCTCCTTTCTTCTCTCTTTCTAATTCCTGGGAAAAAGAAAAAAAATACACAAACAGGCCGAATGCCCTTTTCCTCTCCCTCTCCCTCACCTCTCCTTTCTGGCCCACTCGGCCCAGCTTCGGCCCAATACCCCTTCGGCCTCCTTTCCTCCCTCCTATCGCTGTCGCTTTTTCACACCGTGGACACCTTTTCCGCCGAAGCTCGCCACCCGCGCCACCAGCAGCGCCTCCTCTCCACTTTCCCCTCCTATAAAGTGAGCACCAGCCCAAGCCACCCACCTACCAACCCTAGATCCCTTCCTCCCCTCTCCGCCGCCGCCACTTCTCCTCCTCTTCCTCCTCCCTCCGTTTCTCTTTCTCCTTCCCGAGCCACCACCCAAGCCACCGAGCCGGAGGAGATCGACGCCGTCACCGCCAAGGAGCCTGCGCCAGGCTAACGAGGAGGAGATCGTCCACGCCTTCGTCACCACGCGCTGGAGCTGGAGCCAGAAGGGCATGTGCAAGGGCTGCTTCCCCGTCTTTCTCTACCACGTCTACGTCCGTCTACTTCGCCGACCCGCCGGCGTTCTTCTTCCTCCTGGTTCGTCCGTTGTCGATGATCTTCTTCCTTCCACGCCCCTAGGTGAGCCCCGTCCACTGGACAACGTCCCTTGCCTCTCCCCTTGCTCTGTGGACGCCATCGAGCGCCAGTAGCCGTAAGTTGCCGTCGAGCACGTGCATGAGCACGGGCTGCACCTCTGCACCCGGCCCATGCTCCTCTGCACCTCGCACACCTGCACCACACACACAACGCAGTGCCGCCCGAACCTGGTCGCCGTCGGCCGCTGTTCGTTGCCCTCGTTCTCTGCCGCCGAACTCTGAATCTTTTCTGTCAAAAGTTCAGTTAACTATCAGGTACACCACTTATGCTATCGGATCCCATACTAAGACAATATCCACACCGTAGCCCAATGGCTAGCGCCCCTGTTCCACCCTTGCATATCTCGAGTTCGAATTTCCCCTTCGGCAATAAAGCCACCCCTTTTTCCCATTACTCTCTCTGACTGACAGGTGGGCCAGAGGGTCCCACATGTCAGCCTCTGGTGTAGATCTCCCTCCGGTGCTAAAAGTTTTCCCCAGATCCAGATCTGAAGTTGAAAGGACACGGATGTCGCCTAGAGGGGGGGGGGGGGTGAATAGGCGATTTAAAATTATTACGGTTAAGGCTTGAATAAATGCGGAATAAAACTAACGTTTAATTTATCAAGGCAAAACCTAAACTAGCTAGGTTCACCTATGTGCACCAACAACTTATGCTAAGCAATATGATCAACTAGGTAATAGCAAGATATATGACTTTAAGCTCGATGTCTATCACAAAGTAAATAGCATAAGTAAGAAGCTCGGGATAGAAATACCGAGGCACTTGGAGACGATGATTTATCCCGAAGTTCACTTCCCAATGGAAGCTAGTCTCCGTTGGAGCGGCGCGGTGTTCACCAATGTGAAACACCGAGTAGCCTTGATATGGCACACCGTCTCTCCTTTGTGTCTTACCACCAATGTGGCGAGGCACTTGTCACTATGTTGCCGTTGAGGTTGACAACTAGAACCTTTACAAGGGTGAAGCTCACTCCACAAGGTGGAGGGTCTTCACCAAATGCACCTAGCCACCAAGACTTGATGCCCAAGGCCGAGGCACACACCACAACTCAATTGGTGGCTCCCGGCAATGTCTTCGTAGCTACCAAAGCTCCGAAGTGAACAAGGTTGGGCCTCCCTCCACAACCTAATTGGAGGCTCCCAACAAATCCCGTGAGCCACCAAGACTCCGAGAAATCAACAACCGTCTAGGGTACCAACGTGCCCTAGAGGAACAAGCTCTAGGGCACCAAAGTACCCAAGAGGAACAAGCTTCTCAACTTCACTTCCACGTATCACCGTGGAGAACTCAAACCGATGCAACTAATGCAATGGCAAGAACACACTAAGTGAACAAGTTCTTCCAACCCGAATCCAACCAAAGCAACTAATGCTTGGGAGGGATTAGAGAGGAAGAACAAAGGAGAAACACAAAGAAACTCCAAAGATATAGATCCAAAGTGTTCCCCTCACTTAGAGGAGAAATCAACCGGTGGAAACACGGATCTAATCTCCTCTCTCTTTCTCAAAAGGTAGCAACAACTTATCGGAGAGATTGAGAGAAAGCCAAGCTTGAGAAGGTCAACAATGGAGGAGAGAATAGCTCAAGAGGTTGGCAAAAGGTTAAGGTTTATTTGGGGAAGGAGCCTTTAAATAGGGGCTCCGAAAATGGAGCCGTTAGATCATTTTTGCGCAGCCAAAAGAGAGAAGGAAAGGAAAGCCAGGCAGGCCGGCCTGGCAGCCGGCCCAGGCCGGCAGGGGAGCCGGGTAGTAGCCCGAGTGGGCCGGCCATGTAACCGGCCCAGGCCGGCATTGTGGCCGGGGGCGGCAGACAGCGGAGGGGCACCCGGGTGGGCCGGCCCAGCAACCGGCCCAGGCCGGCATGGAGGCCGGAGGCCCACCCGAGGGGTCCGGCCGGGAAACCGGACCAGGCCGGCAGGGTGGCTGGGTGGGTTGCCGAATGGGCCGGCCTGGGAGCCGGCCCAGGCCGGCAGTGCGGCCGGCGCCCATATTTCCTTTTCTATTTCTTTTTCCAATATTTCTGTTTTAAAAACGTCCGATACCGAAAACGTAATATCTTCCACATTCGAACTCCGTTTTCGGTAATCTTGGACTCGTTGGAATCGTCACAACGAGCACTACAAGAATATACATAGAAACATCATTGTTCAACAAGATATGGTAAAACCAAATGATGAGAGTTAAAAACCTTTTATTGAAAACCGGAAAACCATATCTTTTGCATATGAAGTCCGAATGACACAAAACCACTTTTGTTGGAAAGAGGACGACAAATGCTACCCAATAACATGTGAGAATATTGAAACCAAGCAAGGGAGATTTTGCTAATAAATGGAAGAGTGAAACCTTCCGCATAGATGGACCGACAAAATCTCCGACACCGAAAACTCAATAGGGAACACATATGAGAACCGTTTTCGGTGACCTTGGGCTTGTCATGACAAGCACGATAAGCACCAATACCACACCCAGATAAGAGCCAAATAGGAACCAACAAAGATGATGCCAAGGATGCAAAGGTTTGAGCTCTCTACGACCGATACGCTAAAGCTCACTTGAGAGCCCCTCTTGATAGTACGGTTACCTATCCTAAAACCTGGTCTCCCAACTACAACCGCGAGACCGGTAAAATAGAAACCCTATCAAGATCATACCTTTGCCTTGCGCATTCCACTTGATCTAGATGATGACGATCTTGATCTACTCTCAAGTGGATCACCTTTCTTGATTGTGCTCCGCTTGGTGAAGACTCGCATATTGCTCCCCCGATACACTAATATGGGAGAGACACTCTTTTGCATATCTTCACATGCCCTTATCTTGTATGTTGATCAATTTGCACTTAGCCTTGATCAACATATAATCTTCTTCTTCGCATACCTTCACATGCGCTTATCTTGTATGTTGATCAACTTGCACTTAGCCTTGATCAACATATAATCTTCTTCTTTTAGCCTTGACTCCAACATATGGAGTTCAAGCATTCCTTATGGACCAACACTACAAATATAACTCAAAGCACACATTAGTCCATAGAGATTGTCATTAATTACCAAAACAACACATGGGGCAACCATGCTCTTTCAATCTCCCCCATTTTGGTAATTGATGACAATCCCTTTTGAGAGGGTTTATATAATGAATTAAGCAACCTTGCAAGGGAAGGATGCATGAGCATAAGAGGCAAATGCTTAAGAACCAAACGAAAGCATAAAACCAAATTCCCTTAAACCCTCTAAAACTTCTCCCCCATTGGCATCGATTGCCGAAATGGGAAAAAAAATTAGAAGGCCAATATAATATAAGTTCCTCCACAAGGTGTGCATTTCTCAAGCTATGAGTGAAATCAAATGCGCATATCCATTGAGGAATAATAGAGGAAATCAAACTATATTGAGGATCCAAAGATTGCAAAAGAATGAAATCATTCTAAACATCTCCACAAAGGAGAAAAGCAATCGAGAAGATCCTAAATGAGATTTCTAAATAAAAATAGAGAAGCTCCCAATGTTCATGCACTATTGAGGAGTGCATAAATATGGAATCCTCACTCCCCCCAAAATCATCTAGAACACTCACCAAGTGCAAGGATGTAAACATTAAAGCAAAACAAAGCACTTGCACCAAAGATGTGGTTGAGCCATAAGGAGATACCAATTAAAAGAAACTATTAGGAAAGGCCCAACCAAAAGTATGTGTGTGTGACAAGACAATTAATTTGGTAAGACACATAGTCTTAACCAAATGGAGATAAGTTATATCAAGTATTGACACACACAATCATACAAAGAAGATTTTTCAAAAAGAATATGTTCACAAGCTCAAGGATACCACTTGAAAAATAAAACCAATTGAAAAACCCAAGAGCTAGTGAGAACATTTAGCCAACAAAATCAACATACTCACCGTGATAAGCATGAAGAGAAGAATCTTCCATAAAATGTGAGTGCGCAATGATGCGAATAGAAATAAGGCAAGCACTCACGAGACAAACTTGGAGCCACCAAAGAATTATAGATAAAAGACAAGGTGGCTTGAAAGCAACTAGGATACCAAATAAAAGGTGACCTCTCTCATATGTACAAGTTTCTAAGTAGACAAATCGTTAATGATATACATCGACAAAGAAACTTACACATACAAAATGGTCGAAGAAAGGAGACTATGGTAACCAAAAGGAAGTCATGAATATACAAAAAGAGATTATTGCTTAAAAGCATAGCACATAGCTCAAATTTATCTTATTGTATATAAATGAACTTCAAACACATCAAATACATCACACATATCATTAAGGGAACAAGAGATAGTGGAAATGCTTTGAGATAGGCAACAAGTATCACAAAGAAATAATACCAATTGAACGAAAGTTTTTGCAATTTCATCACAAATATCACAAAGATATACCAAGTGAAGAAAATAAGCCAAAACCACAACAATTGCATATTAAAAAGTTTTCATGCCAAGAGGCAACCTACACAAGGTTGAATACACGAAAAATAAGCATGGGATAGATACTTGTTACCGAAATAGCATTGGTGATGATGAAGATGAGAATTTTTGTTTATCATCAAAGCTTGACTCCAATAATCACATGGTGAGAACACCTTCCTTATAAATGAGGCAAGCATCCAATGCATCTCCCTTGTACCTAAAACAAAATTCAAGTACAACATGGTTCCCAAACTCATTGGGTTCCATAGTAGTTAGATACACTACAATACATAGGAAACACTCCACATAAATATGTGCATATAGATATGAAATTGAATTTCATGCACATCTTAGCCGATTTAGGATTTGGTGGAGTATCCCCTATATATTTGATCAAGAAGGACTAGCATGCCATAAAATAAATATACTAGTAAACATGCATGCATGGACTTACAAGAACCAAATGGGATACATTTTGGACAAAACACCAAGTAAACCAAGAAGAGAGCACACCAAAGTGTGACACAAAAAGGTTGTCCAAATTATATTAAAATCCAAATCAACACATGACTGAGGAAAGAAAAATCAAATCAACATATGATTGATTCCAAAACACATCAACACATGAAGTGTGATATCAATAGGAGTCAAATCAAACAACACATGAGAGATAAGACACCAATTGAAAAATAAGATACCAACTAGGAGACAGGATACCAAGAAGAGGATAATACTTGACCGGAATCAAGTAAAGTCAACTAAAGTAATAAGGTATCAAAATTCTCACAATAAATATCAATTGAAACAAATATCTATGGAGGAGATATTAAATTCCAATTAATACCAATTGAAGGTACCTAGGCAAGGCCAATGAGCATATAAGATAAAAGAAAGAGACATGCTCAAAGGGTTTTCTCATTCTATAGGATAAACATAAAGCAAGAAATGAGAAAGCAAGACTCCCAAGAGAGAACAAGGTTACACCAAATAAACCAAACACCCTCTACACTTTTCATGATGGCACAAAGCATCAAGAGAAAATATTTGTCTTCCATAAACACCTACGATAGAAATCAAATGCCAATTGAAAGGATCAAATATTGATAGATAGGATAGTGTTCTAAATATTGAATACAAAATGCACGCACAAGGGATCATTACTCTTCATTTTATTTACAACACTAAACACTACCAATTTGAGGTTTAGGATCCTAGCAAGAGGCACGGAAGGCAAAGGGAGTCAAAATGAATATTTTGGCAAGAGATGGGGCAAATAAAAACCAATGCCAATGTAAGGATAATCAAAAATATTCGACCACAAACATACATATGGATTGTCCAAGAACAATGACCATTTGGAATTATTTTCCCGGTGATAGAGGTATCCAAGAATATCCTCACAACATAAAACATATGGCAAGAGATAAGAAATAAGCACCATATTTGACTAAGGTTTGTTGGTAGTTCCAACTATTCAAACCAACCGGCAAGGCCATGGTTAGAATAATATGGAACAAATGGTTTCTCAACTAATGTATGGAGATGCATATTAGAGAAAAACCACACCAAGCAAACACACACAAACAAGACCCAAAAGATAGCTAGAAAGCAATTGGAACTTGTTCGAGCTAATATGCCACATAGAAATAAGATAATTGACAATATCAAATCTAAGTGGCAAAACCTCAAATGTTCACATTTTATGGGATTGTAATATGCACATAGCTTATTACTCCCCCATAATGTGATAATTCTTTTTATCTAAGCAAGAGGCAAATAAAATCAACTAGAGATAATTAATGGATGTTATAGAATTTGAATTTCTCATGAGCATGACACACCACATAGTTACTAGATAATCTTGATATATCAATACTAGGTGGTGTTACTCATATACACACATTTTTAGGTTAGTGAAGTGCACAAAGCATATCACTCCCCCAAAATGGGATAGTCCATTAATCTCTCAGAAGAGCCCATTGAAATCAAACCAAGATCCAATAAGGACTCAACACAAAGTTTACACATATATGGAGCGCACATTAACATACACAAACTTGATTGCTCAAGGTAAGTAATAAGCACAACATATACAAGCACATGCTAGGAACAAAACTAACACATGCTAGGGAGCAAGCAACTTTCAATGTATATATACTTTAAATATAAGTTACCGCAAGAAGGAGCATTGGATATGAGGTATGATAATATAATCCAAATGACTTGGCTTGTGGAAATAATAATCAAGAAGATTCCTTAATTCTTCAAGGATAGCCAAGTCTCCAATGTCCTCCATCACAACATATTGATCAAGTTTGAGCTTGTTGGTCCCCAACCAAGTTGGGTCCTAAGAAGTTAGTCACAATAGGCTTGGCAACCCAAATGGTTCTTTTCTTGACACCACTTTGAGTTCCCACATATTTGGCAAACACATTGCCAACCCTATCCTTCCTAAGAGAATAAACATCATCAATTATTATGGGGTTGGATAGGGTACCATTAGTGCATGAAGAAGCCAAGTGATCCTTCTCACGGCATAAGTAGCAACATCGACTCTTCTCTTTCTTCTTAATAGGCTCCCCAACTTGAGGAGCAATAACTTGAGTCTTCTTAGGAGGTGGCCCTTGTTCAACTCGAGATTGAGCATGAGATTGAACAATAGGCCGCTTCCCTAGTTGCTTCTCACTAAGAGGCTTCTTCTTCATTGGGCAATCCCTAACATGGTGCCCTTCAACTTTGCACTTGAAGCAAACAATCTTGGCCGAATGATTGACTTGTTCTTGGCCCTTCTTATTGCTACTCTTGGACTTGTTCTTGATATTGCAGTTGAATCCAAGTCCACTCTTGTTATTGGGGGATTTTTGCACACTCAACATGTTGTCAAGTGTGGCATTCCCTTTATGACGCTTCTCCACATCTTTCTTCAAAGAGGTGGCTTGTACCTTGTGCTCTTTAGACTTCCCTACAAGGTTAGTAGCTACACAAGCACTAGTGGAAGTTGAGGCTTCATTGTTAGAGCAACTAGGCACGAAATGTAATTCAACATATGATTTACCACTAGGTTGAGATGAAGAATTACAAGGACTAGCACATGGTATTATAGCATTTTTAGTAGAAGTTGTGCCATTGTCCACATGAGGCTCACTAGATATTACCTTGGTAGTGATAGCCTCATGAGCTAACTTTAGCTTATCATGAGATACTAGAAGATCCTCGTGAGAGCTCGAGAGCTTCTCATGGCTTTCTTCCAATATCTCATAATTGCTAGTTAGCAATTTAAGTTGAGCCCTTAGCTCAACATTCTCCTTTAAAATGGATGCTTCACAAGAAATGGAGTTAGTAGCACAAGCATCAACATTAATAGCAACTAGTCGTCAACCCGTGCGCTTGCACGGGCTAGGCAAATTATTTGATATAATTTAAGAGTATAAATTGTGCCCTCAAAGTATAGGAAAAACATAGTAGTATATTTAATGAATAGACTTACATCGCAAAAAAACTAAATGGGACATACTCCATATATGTTTTTTTTTCTTTTTCTATAACGGTCACATGTTCTAGATTAGGTTAGACATACTCCATGGAAAGTATTTTATCGGTACCATGTGAGTATCTGTTTTCAGGAATAAGGGTGGGCATTATGGTGAAAGGCAGCCTTCGGTCTTTATATAAAATACCTCTGGGTCTAGAAGCTGCCATTTTACCATCATCATGGCTTTGTAATACAACCTTACAACACTAATTTGTTTAATTATAAGTGTCCATTATGGTGAGAAGGGCGAATTTACGCCCATACTATTTAAACGTCTAATCTAATTATTTAAAAGATATTATTAGTATCCAGAATGAAATTATTGAGGAAAAATCAAATAATACATTCATTTACTAACATGGAAGGAGATTCTATTGAAATATAGAGTACGACAATTAATCTGCAGTGTACATGTTTATCAAATAATTTTCGAACACTTTTTTCAATACAATTTAGCTCGTGCCAGCCCAAATCAACCTCGTCTGCGTTGTTAGCCTTCTCTAGCTCTGAGCAGCCTACAAATACCGAAATACAAATATCATGCTGCCATATTTTGATCAAGAAAACATAAATTGGCCATCGTTCGAGGTGCCTTCTTAGTTCTTAACCTGTAATATGTCGACCGACGCCGAGGAAAGTGATCGGCAATTTCTTCCGGCGACTGCATCCTTGTCTCCGTTGTGTCCGAGGAAAGTGATCGGCAATTTCTTCCGCCGGCTGCATCCTTGTCTCCGTTGTGTCCGTGCATTGGGCAGCGATTGTGTATGTACACGGTAAAAGCCACCAGCCCACCATCCAGTCGCTATTTGGGCTACCCGGTTGCCGTGCAATCGTGCATGCGCATCACCTGGCTAGTGGCCACTCGAATCTGCATGCTGCGAGAGATGAGTTGATTAAAGAATATCTCTCTGCCCAGCTAGAGTAAGCTCAATCTGTTCGATTCTGGAAGTCAAAACGAATAACGTCTAAACTCATAACTCGAGATCGCAACGGTTTCCTAGTTTGTTTTGTATTTGCATGCATGTGCGATGCTGACTTGTTAGTTAGGTCCTTCCAGATTTTGTCTCACACGCCTGATCCTACCGGCAAATCCAATATCAAGCAGCCTAAATATATTTTTTTCTTTTTTGGCATGAGCGCATCGCACGTACGAATCGATGTCAGACTATCGTGCCAGATTCCTATGTGACTTTTGTCCAAATATCTACTCCGTATTAGGCTAACTATTTTTATTAATGTTTAAATTCAAGAGTCCAGATAGCAAACAGTCTAGTTGCTTTTTTTCGGCAAGATCGCATCGCACTTACGATTCAATGTATCGTGCCAGATTATTTGTCATGTCATGTCCTACGTGATTTTTTTACAACGTTAATCCTAGCCGTAAATCCAACATCTAACAGCTTAATTAATTTTGATGATGTGGATTAACGTGGAGGGTTTAATGGTGCCTCCAATTAGTAAATATAAGATGGAAGAACAAGTAGGAAGCTCTTTTAGCAATTGAGCTTGGAGTTGATCATGGGACTTAGTGAGATGTGCATGAGAATCTTCCAAGGACTTGACATCCTTCTCAAATTTCTTATTAGCCTCAAGGAGTCTAACAATTTCAACAACAAGCTCATCATTTTTTATTTTAAAATCATTAGCCACCTTGAGAGCTCTATCATGGGTTTCATTTACTTTAGATGACTCTAGAGTAAATGTCTCCTCAAGAGATTTCTTGGTGGTTTGTTCTTCTTCAAGAGCTTCCTCAAGTTCCGCAATCGTGTTCGCATAATTACGTTCACGGCTAAGACTTTCATCTTCACGAGCTTCCAAATTTTCAATAGTAATCCCTCGCTCAACAAGGGTGCTCATGATTTCATGGAGGTTCTCACAAGCATTTTTATTATTTGAAAGAGCATTAAGAACCATTAGACCTTTCTTTTTAAAGTAAGCATCATCTTCTTCATCATCATCATTATTGTTATGATCATCACTACTTGATGATTTAGAAGATATGCAAGGACTATTAACATAAGCATGTGAAACATTTATAGTTCTAGATGTGTTTAAGTCCAAAGATAAATCATTGCAATGAGATAGAGATGAAATATTATCTAAAAGAAGCTCACTATCATTATTGCAAAATTTATCCCTACTCACCATTGCATTATTTTGTGGCTTGCCACATGTAGGTGAGGTAGAAGAAGTTGAGAACTCATTACGCCCGGAGGTGGAGGGAGAAACATCATTCTCACTATCCATGGACACACCATATTTGTCTTGAAGCTTGGTCCATAGCTCATGAGCATTCCGATAAGGAGAGATCGACAAAGCAACTGCATTTCTCAAAGACTTGAAAATCACTTTAGAAGCTCCATCATCTAGATAAGAATTTTCCTCATCCTCTAGAGGAGAAAAACCCATATCTAGAATTTGCTCTATATAAGGATTAATGTCTCTAAAATAATCTAGCATGCGATTTCTCCAATCATTATAATTAGTGCCATTGAATATTAAAGAGGCATTGTGCGCTAAACCACTAGACGACATCTTTACTCTCTAGGCCGTGAAGCCCTATAAAGAGAGAACCCGCTCTGATACCAATTGAAAGGACACGGATGTCGCCTAGAGGGGGGGGGGGTGAATAGGCGATTTAAAATTATTATGGTTAAGGCTTGAATAAATGCGGAATAAAACTAACGTTTAATTTATCAAGCCAAAACCTAAACTAGCTAGGTTCACCTATGTGCACCAACAACTTATGCTAAGCAATATGATCAACTAGGTAATAGCAAGATATATGACTTTAAGCTCGATGTCTATCACAAAGTAAATAGCATAAGTAAGAAGCTCGGGATAGAAATACCGAGGCACTTGGAGACGATGATTTATCCCGAAGTTCACTTCCCAATGGAAGCTAGTCTCCGTTGGAGCGGCGCGGTGTTCACCAATGTGAAACACCGAGTAGCCTTGATATGGCACACCGTATCTCCGTTGTGTCTTACCACCAATGTGGTGAGGCACTTGTCACTATGTTGCCGTTGAGGTTGACAACTAGAACCTTTACAAGGGTGAAGCTCACTCCACAAGTTGGAGGGTCTTCACCAAATGCACCTAGCCACCAAGACTTGATGCCCAAGGCCGAGGCACACACCACAACTCAATTGGTGGCTCCCGGCAATGTCTTCGTAGCTACCAAAGCTCCGAAGCGAACAAGGTTGGGCCTCCCTCCACAACCTAATTGGAGGCTCCCAACAAATCCCGTGAGCCACCAAGACTCCGAGAAATCAACAACCGTCTAGGGTACCAACGTGCCCTAGAGGAACAAGCTCTAGGGCACCAAAGCACCCAAGAGGAACAAGCTTCTCAACTTCACTTCCACGTATCACCGTGGAGAACTCAAACCGATGCAACTAATGCAATGGCAAGAACACACTAAGTGAACAAGTTCTTCCAACGCGAATCCAACCAAAGCAACTAATGCTTGGGAGGGATTAGAAAGGAAGAACAAAGGAGAAACACAAAGAAACTCCAAAGATATAGATCCAAAGTGTTCCCCTCACTTAGAGGAGAAATCAACCGGTGGAAACACGGGTCTAAATCTCCTCTCTCTTTTTCCTCAAAAGGTAGCAACAACTTATCGGAGAGATTGAGAGAAAGCCAAGCTTGAGAAGGTCAACAATGGAGGAGAGAATAGCTCAAGAGGTTGGCAAAAGGTTGAGGTTTATTTGGGGAAGGAGCCCTTTAAATAGGGGCTCCGAAAATGGAGCCGTTAGATCATTTTCGTGCAGCCAAAAGGAGAAAGAAGGGAAAGCCAGGCAGGCCGGCCTGGCAGCCGGCCCAGGCCGGCAGGGGAGCCGGGTAGTAACCCGAGTGGGCCGGCCAGGTAACCGGCCCAGGCCGGCATTGAGGCTGGGGGCGGCAGACAGGCGGAGGGTCACCCGGGTGGGCCGGCTAGGGAGCCGGCCCAGGCCGGCACGGAGGCCGGAGGCCTACCCGAGGGGTCCGGCCGGGAAACCGGACCAGGCCGGCAGGGTGGCCGGGTGGGTTGCCGAATGGGCCGGCTTGGGAGCCGGCCCAGGCCGGTAGTGAGGCCGGCGCCCATATTTCCTTTTCTATTTCTTTTTCCAATATTTCTGTTTTAAAAACGTCCGATACCGAAAACGTAATATCTTCCACATACGAACTCCGTTTTCGGTAATCTTGGACTCGTTGGAATCGCCACAACGAGCACTACAAGAATATACATAGAAACATCATTGTTCAACAAGATATGGTAAAACCAAATGATGAGAGGTAAAAACCTTTTATTGAAAACCGGAAAACCATATCTTTTGCATATGAAGTCCGAATGACACAAAACCACTTTTGTTGGAAAGAGGATGACAAATGCTACCCAATAACATGTGAGAATATTGAAACCAAGCAAGGGAGATTTTTCTAATAAATGGAAGAGTGAAACCTTCCGCATAGATGGACCGACAAAATCTCCGACACCGAAAACTCAATAGGGAACACATATGAGAACCGTTTTCGGTGACCTTGGGCTTGTCATGACAAGCACGACAAGCACCAATACCACACCACGATAAGAGCCAAATAGGAACCAATAAAGATGATGCCAAGGATGCAAAGGTTTGAGCTCTCTACGACCGATACGCTAAAGCTCACTTGAGAGCCCCTCTTGATAGTACGATTACCTATCCTAAAACCCGGTCTCCCAACTACACCGCGAGACCGGTAAAATAGAAACCCTATCAAGATCATACCTTTGCCTTGCGCATTCCACTTGATCTAGATGATGACGATCTTGATCTACTCTCAAGTGGATCACCTTTCTTGATTGTGCTCCGCTTGGTGAAGACTCGCATATTGCTCCCCCATACACTAATATGGGAGAGACACTCTTTTGCATATCTTCACATGCCCTTATCTTGTATGTTGATCAATTTGCACTTAGCCTTGATCAACATATAATCTTCTTCTTCGCATACCTTCACATGCGCTTATCTTGTATGTTGATCAACTTGCACTTAGCCTTGATCAACATATAATCTTCTTCTTTTAGCCTTGACTCCAACATATGGAGTTCAAGCATTCCTTATGGACCAACACTACAAATATAACTCAAAGCACACATTAGTCCATAGAGATTGTCATTAATTACCAAAACAACACATGGGGCAACCATGCTCTTTCTGAAGTTTTTCCAGAAAAAGCCCCTATTATCTATCTTTTGCAAATAGGCCCCTGGTTTAATTAAATCTGTCCTGTTTTTGCAATAATTAATTAACACATGTTTCTTTTGTCAAAATTATAATAAAAATATGTTTTCAACTTAGAAAATTGTAATCTATTCAAATATAATTTTATTTAATTTTTTGAATTAATTTATATGGCTAAAATAAACAAATCTTTTGCTAATTAATTAATCTTGCAAAATTCATAACTTTTGTTCTACAATTCCAAAAATTATGAATTTTATATCAAATTAAAGCTAAAATTGCAATCTGTCCAAATCTATTTTTGCATGCATGAATTAAAAAATTTAATTTTCGGGTTAATGGAAAATGCAATTAATTCAATTAATAAAATGCCCTAAATGCCTAATTTGTTTATTAAATTGCTAAACCCTAATTTTAACTTGCCTAATAAAATGTTTAGCACTTGAATTGCTGCATAATTAGATTTGTCATGTCATCATGCTTGATTGAATGCATAGGTATTGATTTTGCCTTTTGTATGTTTGGGGTTATCCGTAGACGACGACGTTGCTGAGTACCCCGACACCTCCGAGGATCTAGCCCAGTACCAGGCTACTGAGCCAATAGGCAAGCAGCCCCTCCCCAACTTTCTCATGTGATGCATATTCCTGTCTTGCATGCTTTAGGGCTTCCGTTATGTTGTGTCTTACGATTCCTATTAGAATTGCATAGCCAGATATAAGTCCAGTTATTCCTGATATGCCTGCCTATATCCTATGCTTGTTTTCCAGTTACTTCTACTAGCATGCTCCGGAGTTGTTTGTGGTCTATCACATGTTTAGCTAGTATATCTTAATAATTGAAGACATGCTATGTGGGAATCACTTTATTATATTAAAGATAAGGCACCGGCGGAAGGCCAGCTATGGCGATTTGTTCTGCTAGTGTCGCCTAGGAAAAACCGTTCTTTTCCGCTTATCCAAGAATGAGCGCCCTACCCACACGTGGGAAGACTTATGGAACCCCCCGCAACTTAGTACTGGATCTGCTATATTGGTTAGGGAGCCACAAAGTAGTTCGGGCGTTTACCATTTGGAGCATAATAATAATAAAAGATGAACTAAAACTGCATATAGGTTTGCGGAATGGGCGTTAATCGCATGTGGACGGAGGAGCAATCGTATGAGTGTTATCCTCCCGAAGCCGTTCTCGCAACTTTTGGGCCCGCAAAGGAGTTTCGGCCGGGCTCCCCACGTGGAACAGTCTCAGATAGGTGGCTCTCTATCCAATGTAGTAGTGATGGGGAAGGTCGTGTTGAGATACCTAAATGCCTCTGTGGCATGTGGTTGATTGAACGTGTATGGTTACATCTGGGCACCCCTACAGGGTTAAATCTTTTCGAAAAGCCGAGTCCGTGGTTATGGACGACTTGGGTAATGTGCTGGCTAAAAAGATCATAGACATCACTGTTTATCTTAAATAGCTAAAATGACTAGTAAATAGCCATATTTGAATAATAAACCTGATAAGACTTGCCCTTTTCAACCCCAATGCATGTGCATCGTACCTTCTTTTCCTCTTGTGCGTAAGACTTGCTGAGTACCCCCCCGTACTCATACCATCGGGTGTCCGGTGCCCGTGTTTTCACCGATACAGGAGCGACAACAGAGTTCGACGATCCAGATGGAGGATACTACGTAGAGTTCGACGCTGACTACGACGAGTAGATCGAGATCCTAGGCGGCAGCCTAAGACCACCATGGGCGGGTCCCATCTTTTATTTTCCGGCCTTTTGCCTTTGATGTAGTCTGTACTCAGACGAGTGATTGCTTCCGCTGTATTCGGGACGTATGATCCCTGTGATGTAATAAAAGTATTTTTGAACTATGTTTATTCATCTTTTTCTGTCGTACCTGTGCATGTGATGTAATCCAATTGTGGTTCTACTTGGCGAAATGTTATTTTCGCTAAGTGGGGATTACACCGGATGAATAGAGATGGGTGACTCATGAGCTTGTTGGAGTATCAACCTCTTTGTGTTTCCCGTCTTGGGCACCACAAGACGGTTCCCAAAATAGACAACTCCATTGTCATCAACAGAAAAACAGTTGGCCTTCCCATTTGCTATTTTCTCTTTGATTTTGAGGATTTCAGCATAAAGTTGCTGGGCGGCTTTAATTTCATCCTCACGAGTGGATTTGATTTCTAAGTTTGCTAGAAACCCGGAAGGAACAATTTCCAGATTCAAGTGGGCAAACTCCTCATGGAGGGCAGGTTGGGCCTCTTCAACCATCAAGGTGTTGCAATAGGCTTCGTGGCTCAGAGCATCTGCCACGACATTTGCCTTGTCGGGCTGATAGTTGAGGGTCACATCATAGTCTTTGATTAATTCCAACCATCTGCTCTGTCTCAGATTCAGATCCGGCTGGGTGAAGAGATACTTCAGACTTTGATGGTCAGAGTAGATCTCGCAACGGTTGCCCAACAGGTAGGGCCTCCATTGCTTCAGAGCATGAACCACAGCAGCAAGCTCTAGATCATGAGTTGGATAGTTTTGTTCATGCGGCTTGAGTTGACGAGAGGCATAGGCTACCACATGTCCTTCTTGCATCAAAACACAGCCCAAGCCTTGGAGTGATGCATCGCAATAGACGACAAAGTCTTTGCAGTGTCAGGAAGGACAAGCACCGGGGTGGTAGTGAGCTTGACCTTGAGAGTTTGGAAACTCTCTTCAGCCTTGTCGGTCCACACGAACTGTTTGTTCTTCTTGAGAAGGTCAGTCAATGCTTTGGCTATTTTGGAAAAGCCCTCGATGAATCGGCGGTAATAACCCGCCAACCCAAGGAAGCTACGGATATCCTTGACGGACTTGGGAGTTGGCCAATCCAGGATGGCCTGAATCTTGTCTGGTATCACCGCCACTCCAGCAGCTGACACCACATGACCGAGAAAAATGAGCTCCTTTAGCCAAAACTCACACTTGGAGAACTTGGCATAGAGGTGGTGATCTCGAAGCTTGGTCAGAACTAGCCGAAGATGCTCAGCATGTTCTTCTTCGGTTTTGGAGTAGACAAGGATGTCATCAATGTAAATAATGACGAACTTGTCGAGGTACTCGTGGAAGATGGAGTTCATCAGCCTCATGAATGTAGCCGGAGCATTTGTGAGGCCGAAGGACATGACGGTGTACTCATATAACCCATAACGGGTAGTGAATGCCGTCTTCGGAATATCCTCCTTTCTGATTTTGATCTGATGGTAGCCTGACCTCAGATCCATCTTGGAGAATACCGTTGCACCAGCTAGTTGATCGAACAGGTCAGTTATTCAAGGAATGGATACTTGTTCTTGATGGTCACCGCATTCAAAGGGCGGTAATCAACAACCAGCCGAGGAACGTTTGTATCCCTCTTTTTGACAAAGATGACCGGGCAGCCCCAAGGCGAGCTACTCGGCCGAATGAATTCTTTTTCCAGCAGCTCATCAAGTTGCTTCTTCAATTCAGTTAGCTCTTCCGTTGTCATGCGGTAGGGCCTTTTGGAAATTGGGGCGGTTCCCAGAACCAACTCAATCACAAACTCCACGCTGCAATCTGGTGGCATGCCAGGCAATTCCTCCGGGAAAACATCGGGGAAATCACACACCACAGCAACTTCATGCATTTCAGGTGGAGTGGTTCCTTCCAGGAAGCATAGACTGATCTCCGGTGAGAGAGGAGTGGCAGCGGATGGAGTTGCGGACGAAGGTGACCAATAACTCACCAGCCCGACGGTTGGGTGGATCACGGTGACAGACTTGGCAGCACAGTCCAGGTTGGCCTGATATTTGACTAGCCAATCCATACCCAGAATTACATCTAGCCCATCTGACTTCAGTGCTATCAGCTGGAACGGAAAGGACCAATAGCCTATGGTGATCTGGACTTCCAGAGCAATCCATTTAGTGTGCCAGCTAGAGCCTGGGGTTTTGACCACTAGCGGGGAGTCCATATTCACAAATGGTATTTGATGGTTGTGTGCAAATGCTATGGATATGAATGAATGCGATGCTCCAGAATCAAACAAGACTGAAGCTGGGTAATCATTGATTCGAAGTGTACCCATGAGAACTCCGGGGTCCTCTTCGACTCCTTCAGCCGAGACGTGGTTCAGGTGGCCACGGCTGACGGTCATGGCCTTGGCGGCTGGGGTAGAGGGTGCTGGTGCAGGTGCTGCGGTAGTCGGTGCCTTCTGGGGACACTCCCTGGAGTAGTGCCACGGCTGGCCACAGGCGAAGCAAGTAGGCCTCGGTGGTGGTGGAGGCAGCTGAGGGCAGAAACCACTCCCAGCCGCACCCAAGGTCGAAGTAGCTGGGCGAGGCAGAGGTGGCCTGAACCCTGATGGCCTTGGCGCGAAGGGTGCACGAGGCACATCACTGAAGGGCACAAAGACCCTGCGCTTCTTGCCCTCGGAGGAAGAGGAGCTCTGATGGTCCATGGGAGCTGGCCTCTTGGAAGCCTCCACCTCCTTCCTACCCTGCTCCATAGTGAGAGCCTGGTTGTAGAGCTCCTGGTAGGATTGGAACTTGAAAGTCAGGAGCTCGTATCGGAGCCAAGGTGCGAGCCCCTTGCGGAAGAGGTACTGCTTGTCCTCATCGTTTGTCACATCCCGAGGGGCGTAACGGGAGAGGTGGTTGAACTCGCGTCCATAAGCTTGGACGTCCATGCGTCCCTGGGTCAAGTCCAGAACTCCCTCCTCTTGAGGTCCATGATGGGCTTGGGGATGTATGCCGCACGGAAGGCGGTGCGGAACTCCGCCCAAGTGAAGACATGGCCCGCGTCAAACATTGACACGTGGCTCTCCCACCAAGAGCCAGCGGCTCCAGTCAGCAGGTAGGTGGCGAAGTTGACTTGTTCCGCCACCGGAACGTGCAAGGCCGCGAACTTGCGCTCGAGAGCCCGGAGCCAATCATCAGCATCCAGGGGCTCCTTGGCTTCAGAGAAGGTGGGAGGTTGGGAGCGCAAGAACTCCGTGAGAGTGTTGCAGTCCGTGTTCCTCCTTGCCCCTTGCTGCACCAATTGCTCGAGCAGATGCTCGTTGCGCAGGCGGTTTTGCTCAATGGCCATCAGGACCTCCGCCATTGAGGGTGGCGGCGGTGCATCAGGATTGCCTTGTTCCCCACGACGGGTAGGAGCCATTTTGAAGATTTGGAACAATGACATAGTTAGTAACCAATTCCCACAGTTAGGATAGATAAAAAGAGTCCTTCCAGATATAGCAATTCAAGATGGCAATAACACTAAAGACAGATTTAGGCAACCACGGTGACATCATGTCATCGCGGCGATAGCAAACGGATACAACGGACTCGAGACAAACGCCGAACGGTAGAACCCAACCCCGAGAACCTAAACTTCGACACCAAGCTTAAAACAAATAGAGATAAGAAATCAGAGTAGAGCGAGTTGGATGAGGAGTAAAAAGAATCATAAGAAGGTTTTCACAACTCATTTTTAGGTTATAAATAATTTTCAAACTAGGCTCGATATCGACCAATAGAAAGGGTTTCCTACAGGCAGTCCTGCTCTGATACCAACTTGTAGCGCCCCGACCCCGGAATTATACAAAGAGGCTATGTAACCCACAGGCTATGCTACACAATCGAAGGGCATGGAATTACCGCTCCCACGCAACACATCGATCGTGCCATAAACACTGGCATAGCTATCAATGTATAAAACAGAGATCAAGACTAGTGGAACAACTAGCACATTGCAGACTCTACGACACAAAAGCATATAGCAACTCATATATGAGAAAGATACAAATATTACACACAAAAGGGGTCACAGAACCTTCAGTACATCATGCGGAAGCGAAGTAGTGTTGTCTATTACAACAAGATCCAAATATATGGCCTAAGAGGCCTACACATAAACAATCCCCGCCAGCTTGTTCCACGGTCCCAAGCTGCCACCTGGGAACCCCGAACTACTCGTCGATGTCCAGGAAAAAACCACCTGGCTGCTCGGTGTCATCCTCCTCTGAAACAATTTATAAAAGGCAGCAAAGAGAGACTGAGTACGACGTACTTGCAAGTTTAGTAGGGCGATATAGGCCCAATGATGACGGAGCCTCTAAAGCTGTATATGTAGCTAATTTGCATAAAGCTAGTTTTCCTTTTTAAAAGACATAAAGACCCATGGCATCGTCTACTCAGAATGTTTTCCAAAAAGGGGTAAGGGGGTAACTTTCATCTTCGGTTCTCGTCGAACCAACTTGTAGCCCAAACATCTCTCATCTCCACCAAAGGCACACCCTCGAATCACCCTCGAGGAAATGAACCTTTTTAACACACGTTGAGTTGCAACCTTTAGCTGCCAAATTAATTAATTAAGGTTAAGGTTCTCTATGAGCTAATCCGCCTTTCCCAAGAGTTTGTCCATAACTGTGGACACAGATTTTCAAAAAGATTAACCCTGCAGGGGTGTACTAATTTACCCATTGGTAGCGTCCGGCTCACCTGATTGGCCCTCTTCCGGGGAAGGCTGGCGAGTGGGCCCGGTTAAACGTTTACCTCGCATGAGACTATCCAAGAGTCATTTGTGGCGACAGGACAAGTTTACCCAGCCTATTTCAGCCCCTGCCCCCATCGCCACGTCCTAAAGACCACCATCCTCATCATTTCTTTTTCCGCTCACACACACATGCCCAAATGGAAATAGCAAACTAGAGGACCCTTGGATACGCCCGCACAAGTTATTCAGTTAGTAAGGAGCCCATACCCCCACCAATGGCAGCACGCTCGGTTCTTGGTTCTAGCTAAAAGCACTCTCATCCTAGGCGGCAAGAATGAGGCAAAACACCATCCCCGATGGCAACTCATCCAAGCCTTTTAGCAAATTAATTAAGTACCGACAACAACCACCATGTCCGAACATTCCATCATCAATCATCATTATGGAATTTAATCAATGGACATAACTAGAAATCAACTAAGCAGGGCTAAGCATATATAACAACAGTTATATCTTTGTCTCCGGCGAACACATCAACCCTAGGGTTCATAGGAGGGGAAGCATGTGATGGTCCCGGGAGAAACATGCATTCATAGGATACTCTAGTACTTGACCAAAAATGGATATAGAACCGAATGCAATATTTTGGTGGTCAAAAATAAGTTTATAGAGCAATAGGATACTAGATGCCAAGAAGGTTAGGTTATCTCTTGCCATGCTGCCGGGCGTGTAGTACTGCTCGTCGAGGTAGGTAGGGGTGACCTCAACTCCGAAATCTATCGATACCCAAGCAAGAATAGAAGAACAAAATAAATCACACGAAGACAAGGTGCAATGCACAATCACATGATGACATGACAAGTTAATGCAAAGATATCAACATTTAAATTATTTAACAAATTAAATGGAGTTCCAAATAATTAGTGCAATTATTTGGAAACAACCCCATATTTATCTTAGTGACCACATTATTCATAAATTGGTACATTACTAGAAAAGTGGCTCAAATATGCATGAACATGATATGAATGGATAGGGTTTGTCCTTCCGATCAATTTGGTACCTTATTTGTAATTTTCTGAGTACAGAAGAATAAATAGTGAAATAAATAATTAATTGAATTTAATTCTTTTAACCAATTTATGAATAACATCAAATAAATGTTTGTGATCATGATTTGGTATTACCATGATTTGACAGCATTTGAAGTGTTGATCATTTTGATATTTTATTCATAATTTTTGGTTAAATATTTATCGAATTATGATTTTTCCCAAACTAGGTATTATTATGCCATTTTAGGAATTCATAATAAACAGCAAGAATATAAATCCAAAAGACTATTTCAATGATTCTAACAAGTAGAGTTTGTTTTTTCTGAACATTTTGAAATTTGATTTGTCGAATTTGAAGTATTATTCAAATAGTTATCAACTATTTAACTTTGCTTATTTTCCAAAAAGGGAAAGAAAATTCCCAGACAGGCCGGCCTTGTGCCGGCCAGGCCGGGCCACAGGCCGGGGGCAGGCCCGAAGGCTGGGCATGCAGGCCGGGCTGGTGCCCGAGGCTGCCGTCCTCGTGCCGGCCCAGGCCGGTGTGTCCAGGCCGGGCACCCTACCGAGCCCTCCGGCCTTTGGCCGGCTCAGCTGGGTCCGAGGCCGGGCGCACGATGCCGACGGGAAACGACGGTGAGGCGCATGACCGGCGGCGGAAGGGGGGAGATGGGGGCGCGGGAGGAAGCTAGAAAGAAGGAGGAGCTCACCCTGAGCACAAGGCCGAGATCGGCGATGGCGGGGAGGGGCCGACGGCGACGTGCGGATGCTCGGCGGAGCGCGGCCGATGCGGGAGAAGTCGAGGACGCCGACGTCGATTCAGGCGAACCCGGCCCGATTCCTCCGGTGGGGAGGGGGAGGAGGTCGAGGCGGAGGTGATGGCAGCGTCTGCTCGTCCCGGGGAACTCCAAGGACGGCGAATCGTCGGCGACGGCGGCAATGGGGAAGACTCGGCCGCGGGAGAGAGAAAGAGAGGGGAACGAGCGAGCAAAGGGGAGAAATGGGAGCAGGTAGGCGTCCAGGGCGTCGTGCCCTCCTTGACCACCAGGGAGGAGGTCGAGCGTGGGGCAGGGCGGCATGGGCATGGCGACGGCATGGCGCTAGTGCCATGGCCACGGTGGCCATAGCGAGGAAAGAAGAAAAAGAGAAATTTGTGAAAACAAGAATGCAAAAGTGGAAAAATTCTTCGTATGGATGCCATGATGCAAACAAGAATGCAAAAGTGGAAAAATTCTTCGTATTTTTCAGTACAAAGCTGGGGCTGGTACAACAGCCGTGGGGTCCTTCCTTGCCTGCACATCAACATCCTCCATAGACATGATTAGTGGGTTAGTGCAAACAAAATTAGGATTTGGTGGATACTCTCACAACTCACTCCAAACTGAAAGAAGGGTGAATCTTACCATTCCAAAGTGAATAGAAAGTATTTACCAATCTGGTAGAAAACTGTGCGTGCACGGATGTAACAAAGCAAATACCGAGGGTCCAAATTATCACATGACAAGCAAGGGTATATGGTGGAGCTTGGTTTGGATACCTAACAACACCAATAACAAATCCTAGTGCTGATCGTATGACACAAAGGAAACGCACACGGTGGAGATAAATGGGGCAATGCAACTTTTAGGGATGAGCAAAAAGGTATAGAGATATATGGGCGGAGTATAGCTCGTGTTGCAAAGCGCTGGAAAGACACTAGCAAGTGGCTCAATGAAAACAGGCACAAGATTGCTCAAATACTAGTAGTGTCACAAAGGTAATACTATCAGTTCCTCAAAAAAAATTATATACACACTTCGGCCTCTTTTAACTCACTTTTTTTTTACTTTCTCTTTTGATTTTTTTTTTGTATTTTTTCAATGGCCAACACTTGAAACAGGAGCAAAGCAGCACTTGTAAGCACAATTATGAACAAGAACACAAAACTATGAGCAGCCCGTGAGCACAAAGGATCGCTAGTCTTATGCGTAAGCTCCTAGAAGTATTGCTGTAGAAAGGTTGTGTCTAAGTCTCACAAAGTTCGGTTTTTGTCGAAACTGAAACTTAAAAGGTCCAAAAACTCGATGTTCCCGAACGAATTTGGGGATTCCGATGCCGTCGAGAAGGCGTAAACGATTTGAGTGGTCGATCGTCGAAAACGGAGTTCGTATGCAAAAGTTATGCCAGTTTGACTAAAACTGTCTAAAACCTCGCCAAAACCGTGTCGCGGCAGAGTCCGAGGTCGACTCGAACTAGGGTTTGTGCCGCGGCAGAGAAAAGAAGGAAAAATCGTGTCGCGGCAGAGTCCGAGGTCGACTCGAACTAGAGTTTGTGCCGCGGCAGAGTAAAGAAGGAAAAATCGTGTCGTGGCAGAGAAAGAAGGAAAAATCGTGTCGCGGCAGAAACCGATCTACACTGCAACTTGAACTCGAATTGACTAATTTTTTTGGATTTTTGATAGTTGGACTCTGACTCGAACTAGATGCTGAACATGGAAGCAAAAACCTAGACTCCTAAACACGAGAGAAAAGGCAACACAAAGAGAAAACAATCAGCAACTAGAAAAAGAAATTCGGTGCTATCTAGGCCATGGCGAAAATTCTAACCCTAATCTTTTTGTGAGGCTTTTTCTGGATAGGATAAAAAACAACAAAACTAAACTATGGGATGGATTGCTCACCGAGGAAACCCGAAAATCTGATACCAAGATGACAAGGGCGGCCCGATCTTCTCGTGAGCTTGATGGTGGATGATTGATAACTTGTGGAACACTGCGATATCTCCTTGGCTAGTCCCCGTTGCCAATGCAACAGATTCGAACCCTATGGATATTCACAGCCTTACACACTTGCGCAACGCAGCCGTGACTACGAAACGGTCCTGTACCTCCTTATTCCCAATGGAACAGCAGGTAACATGCAAACTTTGCACTAGAAGAATCACCAGATCGATGTGAATTGGTGATGATAATTTCAGATGAATGCTTCAAGCAATTCGGTCTAAAACTCTAGGGTGTATGTTTTAACGTAGTCTAACCTCAACAACTCGCAGCCCTCAACTATTTAAGGAGAGGAGGGGGTGCGGTAGAACTAGTAGCAAACAAAGTTCGACTCGGACTCCTACGATACAAACCGACCCAATAGGGTTCGGTCCAACTATGTGGCACGCAGGTCCAACATGGGTTGCACCCAAATACTTGTGAAGTCTTGGTGCAGCAATTGATGTACTCGCGTGGCCTTGGGGATTCCCTCCAATGACTTGTGCGCCTGCCTCCCTCTCCTCCCTCGCGCACTGATATTGGAATCAGTTCTTGATGCAATGCTCATCTCCTCCAATGCTTGTGTTATCAACAAACCTGATCATACATAAGTGCATAGACTTAGGCAGTATAAAGTTCTCATCAACACAAACATCAGATTCAATTAAGAGTGAGTTCACCTATTGCTCAAGTAGCTTGGCTCGAGCTCTTGTTATTGGTCCAATCCTCACTTCATTAGGTTTATCTTGTGCAGCAACATCATCATCAGGAAAGGATGGTAAAGGACTAGGATGTCCTCATCAGAGGGCCACAGAGGCCCTGCTCTCTCTCTCCCCTCACTTTTTCTCGCTCACCCCGAAATCCTAACCCTACCGCCATGGACGTCGTTGGCCCGCCGCCATCCCCCACGCATCGCCGTCGCTAGAGACCTCGCAGAGTAGATCGAAGTGGGGCGAAAGCTCCGCCTCATCGCCCTCTACCTCCTCGTCCACGGAATCGAGCATCGGAGCCCGGAACCATCGCCCTGCTCCGTCTTCTTCCTCTCCGGCCGCCGCAACGTCGAGCAAGCTCGCCGCCGTCTCCGACCTCCTCTGTCCCGACGAGCACGTCCACGCAACGAGGGTGAGCCGCTGGTCCTCCTGGACATCCTTGTTCTCCCCCTCTCTTCCTAGTTCGTCGGGTTGTTGTATCTTGCCATCGGCCGTCGGCCGCCGCCCGTCGCCGACGTCCACGTCGCTCCGGCAACCTATAGGTAGCGGCGCCACCCTAGTTTATCTCGCCGTAGACCCGCACGTCGAATGCGCACGGTTGCACGTCCCCTAACGCACTATGCCGCCTCGTCCGTCCGTGCCGCCGTTGGTGGTGACCACGTGCGCACGCCGGTCGTGGCCTCGGCTCGGTCAAACCGGCCATGGGCCTTCACGCCTACGTGGCCGCCTACGTGGCCGGGTCCTACCAGCCAGCGACCCTGAGGCTGGCCGGTAAGGACCCAGTGATGAGGACATGCATGCTATAGATACAACCACAACATCTACACCTACTCAAATACGAGGAGTTATAACTAGAGCTCATGCCCGACAACTCAATCAACAGGTATTTTCGTTTCTACAAGCCATTCGTAATTTATACAAGAATATGATGCTGCCTAAATCCGATGTGTTTGTTACTCTCAGGAATGATGGACCTAGCATCGACGAGAGGGGAAAGCTTTGGAGCATGATCACACATGGAGACGGCACTAGGAGTGCAAGTGATGGAGATATAATTAGGTTCTATTCAAGAAGTTCTCTCACGTCACCTTGGGTCGAAGAGAAGCTAGAGATCAAGTTCTTCACGTTCTGGACAGAGATTCGGACTGCAGAAATATACATGACTTCCAACAATGATAACTTTTGCATACGGGCTCCGAATTGGGTGATTCTTGTTTTGTTGGAAAGAGGAACTCGTGAACTTTCCAACACAATTGGCTGCACCTCCAAATTACTTACGAGCATAAATTGGCGTCCAAAACAGTACAAGGCTGTTGCAGAAACTGGGCCAGATTTCCAGTCAAAAGGTGCTGCGTCACCTCTAATTGGGCCCAAAGGCCTTGTACGAATTAGGGTTGAGTTTTGGGTGTCTTGGGGCGTGCTCCCACCTCCTTGGCCGCCACCCAAGCCTCTCGTCCTTATATACCCCCCATAGGTCATCGTTTAGACTCGGATTTTGTTTAGTTAAAAGTTAGCCAACTGCTGCAACTTCGTGTACTCGGTTTGTGTCCAACGACCAGATCAAGACCGCTTACGGAATCCCGCCTTTTCAATAAAGCTCATACTTCATCCGCAATTACGTATTTGCATCTTTGGTTCTTACTTGTTCCTCGATCGCAGGTAGAACTAGACCGATTGGTCAGGCTGATCGTGCTGCTGCAGGATTGGTAACTCCCGGAGATTGGTTTAGCGATTGCATTGGCGCTGCGTACTTGTACGTGGAAGTCGGATCGCCAAGGTCGAACTCCACCAGAATCGACGTATCTCTATCTCTTCGAAAGATCGGACTACCTTAGCCATATCAAGTGGTATCAGATTTCAGGTTGCTCGGTGAGAAAATTTATCCCTAGATTAGATTTGTTTTTCATACCTATAATCCATGAAAAAGCCACACAAAAATATTTAGATTAGATCACCCTATCCTACAACCAGTTTCAGCCTTTTGCCAAATCACTTAGTTTTGTTTTGTTGAATTTTTGTTGCATCGTGTGTCGAGTTGCTGGTTTTTAGTGTCTAGTCTTTTAGAGTTTCGAGTTCTAGTCACGTTTTGTCACGCTGTTTTTCCTTTTCATCATCTTCCGCCGCACGTTTGTCTCCACCATATATCTTCTCTGTCGTCATCTATCACTGTTTTCATCGCCACCACCGTTGTTGTCGCCGCCTCGCCACACTCTTGGTCACGCCTTCATCATCCCTTTATTTCGACACCTTCCGTCAAATCCCGTTGTCATTGCCTCTAGCTGATTGCGCCTTTGCCTCGCTTTTCTACCCTGCGTTGGGTCGGGACAATTCGGCCCGTAGAGAGAGAAAAAAAAGGGATCGTGGAGATAAGTTAGTTTGGCTGCCGATTTTTTTTTCTCTCTCAGCTCTAGTTAATACGAGAGATCCATCCTTGATCTGTTTGTGTCAGCCAAAAAAAAAAAAGAAGGAAAAAAATATCAGAGTTGTTTCGCATATCTTGAAGGTTGGATTCGTTTTGTGCACGTCTCTTCAATTGGAAAGTTTGACCTGTCAAAAAAAGGAGTAAACTACCGGTCAAGGATTTTGGTTTTGGGTTTCACGTTCCAAGAAAGTTCAATCCGTGTTCTGTTAGCTTTCCAAAGCTTCGAACGGCAAGTAAAAAAAAAGGAGAAAGAAAAAAGGGCGATCTCATCTTGGCTTTGTGGAGTAGTATCTTGACGTACAGGTTTCACTTGGGCAGATTGACATATCAATTTGTGCGTACAGGTTCCAAGAAAATCTTGTGTCTTGGTATTCGCTGCCGCGCACACATGGTAATCATCTCACGTTTGAGGCAATCAATCCGCTGTTCGTTGTGATCATTCCTTGGGTTGGATCGGTTTGGAAAGTTTGCATCTGGTTGTTTTCTCCAGCGGATCGGACAAAAAAAAAGAATATTGCTGATTCGTTATTGGGAAGTCAGCTTCGTATCTTCATCTTGGTCGCCTCTTCTACCTCGGACGTGGAGATGGAAAAAAAAATATTGTTCAGGTTTTTGTTTCGGCCGATAATTGTTGCTCCGCAATATCCTCTGAATCAGTTGTTTCTCCGGCCGTGAAAGTTCACCACAGCTATTATTTCTACAGCGCAAAAAAAATTCCTCTCAGCCCATATTTTCATGATTATCTTTGTGTCTTAAGCTCGCGTCTCTAGTACGGTCTAGCCTAGAACCAGCACTTAACATACTTTGAGCAGATTTTCAACTTTACATTGACTAACGTGATTGTGGTTCCACATATATATATATATATATAAGCCTACCTACAGCTCCACATATTTCTACTACGTGCATTGTGCTCTCGCTTGGCAATCGCTTTATCCAATCTTTGGGGTGCTGATCTTTGTGGTTGCCTTGACGCCCTCCTGCTTGGTAAGGAACTTGTAAGAGCTTCATATTTTGCTTGACGGATTGCGTGTTTGCCACCACATCCCAATAGTTGATAGGAACATATACTTGTGATTTGTTTCTTGTTCTACTAATCATGGCAGGTTCCGGAGTTAGGAGTTCTTGGGCTGTGTCGATAGTTGGAGATTTGCCACCACCTACAAAAAAGCAACAACCATCACGGGAGGTAAAAACGCATAACAATGCACATGATCAGGTTATTCTTTCTATGCCACCGTTTGCGGGTCGTTATAATCCTGATATATATATTGAATGGGAATTTGAGTTAAATGCTATATTTGTGACTCATAATTATTCTGAGTGTGAGAAAGTAAAAACTGCCATTAGTACATTCACTGATTTTGCATCTATTTGGTGGAATGAATATTGTCGATCATATCCTGATTATATACCTACTACTTGGCATGATCTACAACTTGCTATGCGATATCGATTTGTTCCATCATACTACACTCGTGACATGGTTAAGAAATTGCCAAACTTGAAACAAGGTAATAAAAGTGTAAAAGAATATTATGATGATTTAGAAACTACCTTGTTGCATGCATTTGTGGAAGAAAGTGAAGAAGATTTCATGGATAGATTTTGGAGAGGGTTAAACCATGATATTCAGGACATAGTAATGCATGTAGAAGAGCTATATTCTGTCGACCATTTGTTTCGTCTTGCTTGTAAAGCTGAACAGGAAATAAGAAGACATGTCAATAAAACCAGCAAGCGTTTGATGGAATCATCGACATCATCTGAGATAGAGCTACACGGTAATAGTAATGGTATTGATTTTGTTTCTCCACATGAGATTGATTTATACTCTTGTACTTTAGACAATTCTTGTGTTGATTTACCCGCTGATTTGAGCACATCATCTAAATTGGAGAATCATATTGATGTTTCGAATGTGCCAAATGATCACACAATTGAATTGCCTACTGTTTTAAATACATCATGTGTTGAATTTCCTGCTTATTTGATCACACCGCCTATTTTAGAGGATATTGTTACTGATTTGCATTTAACTTGTGATCAACCAAGTGAGATAGATAATGTTTTGAGTGCACCTACTATTGAAATTAATTCTTCTATTGATATGAGTGTGCCCATTGAAAAAATTGCCGATGAGAATAAACCGTGTGACTTGTCTATTAAACCTGATTTGGATCATATAAAATTGTTTAGACATGATGAGACTTTAGCTAAGATTGCTTATGATACTTCTTTATGGTCGATTGTGATGGATCCACCTATGTCTTTGTCACATGCTAGAAACAAGATAGCTGAAATTACATGTTTAAAGAGTGTTTATGCTCCTGATTTTAGCTTTAACTTGATTGGAGATTATGGTGTAGACACCGAGTTTTTAGGGCATCGAATTTGTATCACGTGTGATGAACATGCTCGCCTGAAAGATAATAAAATAATGCATACGCTTAGTCATTTTGATATGACCTCCAATGTTGGTGATAATTATATGTCAAACAGTTTATTAAATGTTTGTTTGAATAGTAGTGCCTTGTCATGCATCAGTTTTGAGCATACTGTAAAATGTAGTTGGAAGACAACGAATTTTTATTCACCACCGTTGGGATGGTTTAATGATGAGCTATGCACTTGCGATTATATGAATAAATGTTTCACTTATATTTGCAAACTGCGTTGCAATAATTTCATGTGGTTTAATTCTTGTGATAATTCTTTGACTTCATATTTCACAAGACATGACAATGACCACCGTATAAATATTACATATGTAAAACAACTAAGAGAAGTTAGAACGGATGACATCTACATATACCATGTGTACACCTTGTCTCTGTTGCTAACCATGTTTCAGAAAAAACGGCGCCGAGGACGGCTTTATTTTCATGAAAGGGGGAATGATATGGACATGATTAGCGTGGATATGACCAATACTATCACTACTTCCTCCTCATTTGATCAAGAAAAGGATGAGATGGCGTCGGGGACGACTCCAATTCGAGAAGGGGAGGATGATGAGGACATCCATGCTATAGATACAACCACAACATCTACACCTACTCAAATACGAGGAGTTATAACTAGAGCTCATGCCCGACAACTCAATCAACAGGTATTTTCGTTTCTACAAGCCATTCGTAATTTATACAAGAATATGATGTTGCCTAAATCCGATGTGTTTGTTACTCTCAGGAATGATGGACCTAGCATCGACGAGAGGGGAAAGCTTTGGAGCATGATCACACATGGAGACGGCACTAGGAGTGCAAGTGATGGAGATATAATTAGGTTCTATTCAAGAAGTTCTCTCACGTCACCTTGGGTCGAAGAGAAGCTAGAGACCAAGTTCTTCACGTTCTGGACGGAGATTCGGACTGCAGAAATATACGTGACTTCCAACGATGATAACTTTTGCATACGGGCTCCGAATTGGGTGATTCTTGTTTTGTTGGAAAGAGGAACTCGTGAACTTTCCAACACAATTGGCCGCACCTCCAAATTACTTACGAGCATAAATTGGCGTCCAAAACAGTACAAGGCTGTTGCAGAAACTGGGCCAGATTTCCAGTCAAAAGGTGCTGCGTCACCTCTAATTGGGCCCAAAGGCCTTGTACGAATTAGGGTTGAGTTTTGGGTGTCTTGGGGCGTGCTCCCACCTCCTTGGCCGCCACCCAAGCCTTTCGTCCTTATATACCCCCTATAGGTCATCATTTAGACTCGGATTTTGTTTAGTTAAAAGTTAGCCAACTGCTGCAACTTCGTGTACTCGGTTTGTGTCCAACGACCAGATCAAGACCGCTTACGGAATCCCGCCTTTTCAATAAAGCTCATACTTCATCCGCAATTACGTGTTTGCATCTTTGGTTCTTACTTGTTCCTCGATCGCAGGTAGAACTAGACCGATTGGTCAGGCTGATCGTGCTGCTGCAGGATTGGTAACTCCCGGAGATTGGTTTAGCGATTGCATTGGCGCTGCGTACTTGTACGTGGAAGTCGGATCGCCAAGGTCGAACTCCACCAGAATCGACGTATCTCTATCTCATCGAAAGATCGGACTACCTTAGCCATATCACGCAGTCCGGTGAAAACCCGTCTCGGGCTTCTCCCTGTGAATTAAATTCAAACAGAAAATCAAATGAAATTGTAAAATTCATAACAATTCGAATACTTATCAGAAAAATGCAAATGAGGTATCGAAATGCTCAGGAAAATAAACTCTACCTATTTATATCACTGTATTGCCCAACTAATTAAATTTTCTATTGTTTAATTAAAAGAACTAAAATGGCAGATTATAAACCAATTTTGGAAAATGCATAGCTTGAGATTTAATTGTCCAAAATTTATGAATTACCTATCAATTGGTTCAAAAAATAATAAACTACAAGTTTATGTCATTTTTAAGAGTCGTATAATTAGTTTTCATGCTTCTTATTAAAAAAATTAAAAAGGGCAGATTTAAATGCCAAATTACAAAGGGGCATAGAATATTCATACTTGCTCAGAAAATAGAGTTTAATATACCAAAATGCTCAGAACTTTAATACCTAACTAATGGCATCATTTCCATGCATAATTAGGCAACTTTTAAGTACTGTATTATTTTGTAAGCAAAATGAACATTTAATTAAATATGGGTTTGTTTCCAAATAATTGCACTATTTAAATTGGCACTCCATTTAACTTGTCAACTAGATTTCTATGATAATATCAGTGCATAAATTGACATGTCATCATGATTGTGCATTGCATCTATTAGTTGTGTGTGTTATTTATTGTTCCTTCTGTATTCTTTGTACATCAGTAGATTTAGGAGTCGAGGTTCCACCACAATACCTTGACGATCCGAGCTACCTCCCACATCAGCAAGGCAAGAATAACCCAACCTTCTGTGCATATCTCATCCTATTGTTTTCCAGAAGTATTTTTATCCACTATAATATTGCATCCGATTCATATGTCATTTTTGTTCAATCGATAGAGTATCCTATTAATCGCATTAGTTCCATACATCATTACCAATTTTCCTTCCTATGATCCGTAGGTTTGATGTGTTGGCCTGAGCTAAATTATATCTGCTGAATATATGCTTAGCCATGCTTAGTCGTCCAGTGATTATTTCCATGGTGAAAAGATGATGGAATGTTTGGATGATGTGGAAACTTGTGGTACTTAATTAAAATGCTTAAAGGCTAGGATGAGTTGCCATCGGGGATGGTGGTGATTTGCCTCATTCTTGCTGTCGTGGTTGCTTTCACGGCATATGCCAACGGAGTGGCTTAAGGTGTGGGGACTATGGCGCGAGCGACGGCGTTCCGGCGGGATTGGGCACAAGCATGCAAACTGACACACGACATACCTAGGTTCGGGGCCCTCGTGAGGAGGTAAAACCCCTACTCCTGCATGATTTTGTGTATATGGTGGAGTTCATATGGTGTTACAAAGTTGCTCCTTGAGTTGTATGTGAGAGAGAGTGGGCAGCCGGCTAGAACAGGCCGGCTAGAGCAGGCTGGCTGGCTGAATGGAGGAGCGGCGTTTGGCCGGCTGCCCAGGGGGTCTCCGGGGCGTGAGCACCTGAAGAGTGAGGGCTGCCCTGGTGCTCCTTATAAAGGGGAGCCCATGGGACAAGGGGTGGCCCGCGTGCCTAATTTATACTATTCAGGGGACACGGCGCACTGTAGCGCATAGTGTCTACTATTTATCAACAGTTTGGCACTTTTACTTTCATCATTTATTGTTAAATCGTTAGTATATTAAACCAAAAAGTTTGGCACTTTTACTTTCATCATTTATTCGATTAGGTGCCAGCTCGCCCTTGTTTCACCCCCTTAGCCATTTTCTGTGCACCCGGCCGGTCAAGACTGCTGCTCTGGCCGGCGAGACTGTAGCGCGGAACCGCAGAGTGGGCCGGTCGGTCAAATACACAGTCAGACTTTAGGAGTTTGACATGGGCGAGCGAGGCAAAGGTTTTTGCGGCCGGCTGGGTGTTATTCCCTCCTTTGATGTTTTTCACGCGTGAGCTTTCCAGCTTTCGCTCTGGCCGGCGAGACTGCAGCGCAGATCCGCAGAGTGGGCCTTGGGCGTCAGTAAGCCATTGCCAAGGAGAATAAACAGTCGGCTAGCCGCAGTCGGATGAAACATATTAAACTTGCACTGATACAAAGGTAGCCTTTGAACTTGCCAGCAAAGCACTTGCGAAGGAATGAGGGGTAGTCCCCGAATGTCTTTCGGTCTTATCCGCCTTAAACGTATGGTATATAAAAAAATACACAGAATGATACTTACGTTCTTACGTAAGCGTAGGCGGAGAAGAGGTGCTGCAACCTACCGGGAACCAGCCGGATTGGTCCCCAGCCGACCCAGCAGCCTGGACGGACTGGGAATAGCCGGCCTGGTGCCAGCCGGCCCAGCGGCTAAGCGGAGGCAGCCGGCCTGGCGCTAAGTGGGTCAGCAGCCGGACGGACGGCAGCCGGAGGCAGCCCCGCCGGATCGGAGGCAGCCGGACTGGCACGGCCTAGCCCGCCCAGAAGCCAGCCGGCTGAATAGCCGAGCGGCCCGAGAGCAGTGGGCCTGATCGTCGCCTTCCCCTTTCTTTTCTTTCAGCCGGATGGCCCTTCTCTTCTTTTTCCTTTCTTCCTTTCTTCTTTTCTTTTCCGCCTGGTGCCTGATGGCTCTTCTCTTCTTTTTCCTTTCTTCCTTTCTTTTTTTTCTTTTCCGTCGGGTGCCGGATGGCTCTTTCTTTTCGATCCCAAAAGGGCAGCTGGCCGGACCGAGGGGCGGCCAGCGACGCGCCGGAACAGGCCACGGCCAGCCGGGCCGCGGCTGCGGGCGGGAGTCGGTGCGGCGAGGAGCCGGAGGCGGCCGGCCGGGCACAGCAGGCGAGGCTGAGCCGACCGGACGGGGCAGCGATGGCGGGCAGAGCAGGGCGCGGCCGGAGGAGGTCGAGCTGCCGGAGCCGGAGCGGCGTGGGCTGGCCGGACAGAAGGCAGGAGCAGCTCGAGCCAGCCGGATGCGGAGGAGCTCGGCCGGCGCCAGCCGGACATGGAGGAGCCAGCCGGTCGCGGCGGGTCGAGGCCAGCCGGAGGCGGAGGCGCGGGAACCGGCAAAGGGGCAGCCAGGCGTGGGCTGGAGCAGCATCGATGCGCCCGATGGGCGCCGGGCGGCGCGGACGCGGAGGAGTACGCGCGGGCGTGCGGGTGAGCCGTCGACCCGGGCGAGGCGGGCGCGGACGCACGACCATGGGCGCGGGCACGGGCGGAGGTTGGCGAGAGGGAGAGTTGATGCGGGCACGCGGGCGCAGCGCAGCGGTGTTGCGCGAGGCGGACGCGGGCGAGGCCGGAGTGCACGGGTCGCGGAGGCGTGGGCAGACGCGCGAGACGCGGAGGCAGTCGGGCGGAGCGGCGGAGGAGCAGCCGGCGTGGCGGAGAGTCCGTAGGTGTCGTGGAGGCCAGAGGCGGACGAGCGGAGTCGACGACGCACGCGAGTCGGCGCGAGGCACTAGTAGTGGGCGCAAGGGAGACGCGAGCGCGGGGACGGGCGCACGCGCATGCGCAGGCGGACATACGTGATAGGAGCTGGGCCGCAGGAGCCTGGGGAGGTTCGTATGGAGATGAGCGACGGGCACCGACGGAGGTGAGCTCGGCAACAGGGAGGTCGGGCCGAGGTGGAGCTCGGGCAGACGCGGATGACGGGCGCGGTCGCACGCTCGGGCAGTAGCGGAGGCCGGCGCGTAGGAAGAGCTTGTGGAGGCGTGGAGGGCGCGGCTGCAGCAGAGGCGCGTGAGCGAGGAGCTCGGGCGCGGAGGAGAACCCGTGGGCGTGGTGGAGATGCGCTGAGGAGCACGCCGGCGGTGGCCGGAGCGGCGCAGGAGCTAGCCAGCAGGGGCGGAGGCGCAGGTGTGGGCACGGGCACGATGGAGAGGATGTCCTGCGCGGGCGTGCGCACGAGGTCGTTGGTGTTGATGAAGAGGAAACGCGTGAACGGAGATGCGCGCTGGCGGGTGCGCATGCGGGCAGACGAGGGCGACGTGGAAAATGCCGGCGGCATAGCCGCCGACAGACGCGCAAGCTCGGGCAAACGAGGACGACGCGTGCGCGAGTCCGGGGCGGTGGTGATGTCGAGCCCCGGAGTCCTTGAGTCCCCGAGTTTCTCCGGGACAGGAAGATAGTTGGCACCTTGAGACGGCGACGTCGATGATGGTGAAAGGGGTCCCACCAAGAACGGGACTCCGGTCGCCGCTAAGCCCCACGGTGGGCGCCAAATGTCGTGGTTGCTTTCACGGCATATGCCAACGGGGTGGCTTAAGGTGTGGGGACTATGGCGCGAGTGACGGTGTTCCGGCAGGATTGGGCACAAGCATGCAAACTGACACACGATGTACCCAGGTTCGGGGCCCTCGTGAGGAGGTAAAATCCCTACTCCTGCATGATTTCGTGTATATGGTGGAGTTCATATGGTGTTACAAAGTTGCTCCTTGAGTTGTATGTGAGAGAGAGTGAGCACCCAGCTAGAACAGGCCGGCCAACTGAGTTGGGGAGCGGCGTTTGGCTGGCTGCCCGGGGGGTCTCCGGGGCGTGAGCACCGGAAGAGTGAGGGTTGCCCTGGTGCTCCTTATAAAGGGGAGTCCAGGGGACAAGGGGTAGCCCGCGTGCCTAACTTATACTATTCGGGGGATACGGCTCACTGTAGCGCATAGTGTATACTATTTATCAATAGTGTTCTTCCATCAAGCATAGTGTTGCTATTTATCAACAGTGTTCTTCCATCAAGCATAGTGCATAGTGTCCGGCTGTCTCGTCGGCGTGTGTTCGATGCGACGCGGTGGTTGACTTCTCCTCGCAGGTGATCCGGCTTGTAGATGGTCAGTCGGCCTGGACGCAGCCAGCCAGCCATCTAGGCTCCCAGCCGGCCAAGTCCGGCAGCCTGCCGAAGTCGAGTAGCCAGCCAGCTGCCGGATCGTCGTCTTGTCTCGTTGAGTTGCGGACTTTGGTATATCGGGGGATCATCCCCCCGACACTTGCCGCCTAGGTGCGAGTGCTTTTATCTTAAACCAAGACCGAGCGTGCTCCCATCGGTGGGATGTATGGAATCCTTAGTAACTAACTAACTTGTGAGGGGCTAGCCAAGGGTCCTCTAGTTTGAGCTGTCCATTTGCGTGTGAGTTGGATGGTGGAATAAGGCTTGATGAGGACGGTGGTGTTTAGGATGTGGCGGCGGGGAAGGGTGTTTCAGGCACTGAACCTGTCCTTTCGCACACTGATGATCCTTGGGTTAGTCTCATGCAAGGTAAAAGTTTAACCGCTCCCACTCTGCCGGCTTTCCCAGGAAGAGAACGATGGTTAAAATAGTACACCCCTACAGGGTTTAATCTTTTTGAAAAGCCGTGTCCACGATTATGGACAAACTTGGGAATGGATGATCAGCTCATAAAGAACATGAACCTAATAAAATTGACAACTTGAGAGTGAAGGTTCATTTCCTCGAGGTTAATTCGAGGGAGTGCCTTGGTGGAGGTGTGTGATGGAAGATGGATTTCGGTGGTTCAAGGTGAACTGAAGATTGAAAGTTTTACTATCATATCCCCTTTTGAAAAACCTTCTGAGTAGTCGATGCCATGAGCCAAGTCTTTAAAAAGGAAAACTAGCTTTATGCAAAATAACTATTGTACAACTTTGAAGCCAATCATCTGAGCGTATATAGCTCTAGTAACCTTGCGTGTACGTCATACTCAGCCTTGCTTTGTTGATTATTTCAGTTGAGGACTTCACAGAAGTCGAAGGTGGGTTCTACGTTGACGTCAAAGAGTAGTCTGGGGTTCCCAGGTGGCAGTCTGGGGTTCCCAGGTGGCAGCCTGGGGCAAATCGGAACAGGTTGGTGCCTACTTGTTATCTGCAGGCCTCTTAGGCCTTAATTTGGATCTTGTTGTTTAGAACAATTTAAATTCGCTTCCGCTTGTTGTACTGTTGGGTTAGTGACCTCTGGTTGTAATATTTGGCTATCTTTCTCTGTTAAGAGTTGAACTATAATGCTTTGTGTTGTAGAGTCTGTGATGTGCCAGATGTTCCGCAGTGTTGATCTCTCTATTATGCATTGATAGCTATGCCTGTGTGGAATGATCGAGGTGTTGCGTTGCCGATGATCCATTCCGAGCACGCCTGCCAAAGGTTTTGGCCTAGGAGTGGTAACCCCAGTAACCTTGGATTGTGTAGCATGATCGGTGACACATAGCATCTCTGTATAGTTTCGGGGTCAGGGCGTTACACCATGTGAGTATTTAGATCTTGTGTTCATCTTCATACCAAGCTCTAGTTCATCAAAAACAGATTTCATGAATATCTTCTTGCGTTTTTGATATTGGAGGTTTTTACCGGTTTGTCTCTTCTAAGAGAGGTCAAACTCTCTTCTTGTGGTTTCCTCCTCACATGATAGACTATGATGTGTATATGCATGATATTGTAAGGCTTGTGATTATCTTCGAAACAAGCCTAAGATCATAGAAACAGAGTCCGGATGAAAAACTTGTTGGGTTCTTTATGTTGGAGGATTTACCGGTTGATCTTTATACAAAGGTTTTACTTTTCTACATTTGGTTTTATTCTCCCTTATTGGACTATGATGTTTCTATGTATATTTTGTAGAGATTTTCGTGTTGATGTTTTTGCAGTTTTTCTGTAGGCCGGAGTCTCCGGCCCTAGACCGGAGTCTCCGGTCTGCGCAGTTTATTTTTCGTCCAAAATGTGGCGCGGTATTGGTCCCTGGTCCAGAGTTGCACCGGAGTCTCCGGCCTAGGACCGGAGTCTCCGGTCTGGGAAGACCGGAGTCTCCGGTGTAAGCAGTTTGCAACTGCTCTTTTTTGTGGGGACCTATAAAAGGCCCCCCTTCTTCCCCAAAGGGTCAAAAGCTTCTTCCAACACGTTTTCCCCTCTCTCCCTCACCATTGTTGACCTTGGAAAGCTTGCCCCTCTCTCAATCCCTCCCATGGTTCATGCATATCTTTAAGGGAAAGTGAGAGGAGATCTAGATCCATATGTCCACCAATCAATTTCTCCTCTAAGTGAGGGGAACTTAGTGGATCTAGCTCTTGAAGTTGTTTTGTGGTTCTCCTCTTTGTTCTTCCTCTCTTATTCCCCCATAAGCATTTGTTGCTTTCTTGGAATTTGAGAGTGAAGGATTTAGCACTTGTGCTCTTACCATTGCATTTGGTGCATCGGTTTGCTCCCTCCACGAAGATTCATGGAAGTGGCGATTGTGAGCTTATTACTCTTGGGTCTTTGCACCCTAGATAGCTTTGTGGTGATTCTTGGGAGCCTCCAATTCGGTTGTGGATCCGTGCCCCAAGCTTATTGGTGTAAAGGCTCCGGATTCCGCCTCGAAGGATTCCGATAGTGGAAGGTGAACCAAACCTTTGTGGTGCGGTTCAACGGTGAATAGGGTGAGGCCTTTGTGGCGTTGAGTAGGCCTGTGGTGGCTCAAAGAACATTTGTTTATCTCTCTGTGTTTTGTGTGTTAGATAACATCACTTGTGATAATTTGATATGATGCTAAGTGTGGCAGGGTTGAAATGCATTTGTTGATATATGCCTCTCACCAAAAAGGAGAAAAAGAATAAGCCTAAAAAGGTTGCAATTGAGGTTCCCCTGGCTAGCCGGCCTGGCCGGTCTAAGGCCGGCCCAAGGCCGGGCACTTCGGCCTCCATGCCGGCCTCATGCCAGCTCGAGGCCGGGTCATGGCCGGGCCCAAGGCCGGCCGCCTCTAGACCCTAGCCGGCCCCCTCCACCAGCTCTAGGCCGGCCCAAGGTCGGCTGCTTCAGCCACCCAGCCGGCCTCCGTGCCGCGCAGGCCGGCCTCCCTGACGCCTCGTTTGCGTCTAGAGCCGACAGGCCGGTCCGGCCGGGTCCAAGGCCGGGCCTAGGCCGGGATCCCTGCGACAGGAAAAGATTCCCCAACGGCTCCATTATTGGGGAGGGGTACCCCTCCACCTACCTCCAGCTCACTAGCTCGCCCAGCATTGAAGACCAACATTATTGCAAGCTCAAAATTCACTAGATCTCCCAATCCGTCCACCCAAACTCATTGATATTTGGAGGATTGAAGGAGAAGACCCGGATCTACATCTTCACCAAGCCGTTCTTCATTTCCCCCTCGCTCACTTAAGGGATTTCGCTTCTAGGGTTTGCTTGTGTCTCCCTAGATTCATTTGCTTACTACTTGTTGTATTGTGACAGATTTGTTGATTTGGGAGCCCCCGATTAAGTTATGGGTGTCTTCCCCCAAGAACTTTGTAAAGGCTCCGGATTCCGCCTTGAAGGACTCCGATAGTGGAAGGTGAACCGAGCCTTTGTGGCGAGGTTCATCGGAGAATAGGGTGAGGCCTTTGTGGCGTTGAGTAGGCCTTTGTGGCGAGCTCACACCCCTCCAACGAGACGTACTCCCTTAACAAGGAGGAACTCAGGAATACATCCTTGCCTCCGTGTGCTTCTACTTTCGGTTATCTCTATCCCTTTGTAGCTTTTACTTGTATCGTGATATTTGCCTAGTGTTAGTTGCTGCTTGTCATATAGGTAACTCACCGTAGTTGCATATCTAGAGAATTTATCTTTTGTGTCAAGCCTAATTTGAAGAAGTATTAAAATTTGGTGTAGCATCACCCCCCCCCTCCCTCTAGGTGCCCATATGATCCTTTCAATTGGTTCTTTTTCGTGGGGACCTATAAAAGCCCCCCCCCCTTCTTCCCCAAAGGGTCAAAAGCTTCTTCCAGCACGTTTTCCCCTCTCTCCCTCAGCATTGTTGACCTTGGAAAGCTTGCTCCTCTCTCAATCCCCCCCCCATGATTCTTGCATATCTTTGAGGGAAAGTGAGAGGAGATCTAGATCCATATGTCCACCAATCAATTTCTCCTCTAAGAGAGGGGAACTTAGTGGATCTAGGTCTTGAAGTTGTTTTGTGGTTCTCCTCTTTGTTCTTCCTCTCTTATTCCCCCATAAGCATTTGTTGCTTTCTTGGAATTTGAGAGTGAAGGATTTGAGCACTTGTGCTCTTGCCATTGCATTTGGTGCATCGGTTTGCTCTCTCCACGAAGATTCGTGGAAGTGAAGATTGTGAGCTTTACTCTTGGGTCTTTGCACCCTAGACTGCTTTGTGGTGATTCTTGGGAGCCTCCAATTCGGTTGTGGATCCGTGCCCCAAGCTTAGTGGTGTAAAGGCTCCGGATTCCGCCTCGAAGGATTCTGATAGTGGAAGGTGAACCAAACCTTTCTGGTACGGTTCATAAGAGAATAGGGTGAGGACTTTGTGGCGTTGAGTAGGCCTATGGTGGCGAGCTCACACACCTCCAACGAGATGTACTCCCCTCAAAAGGAGGATATCGGGAATATATCTTCGTATCCGTGTGCCTCGGTTATTTCTATAACCGAGCTCTTTACTTATGCACTTTACATTGTGATAGCCTTTGTGCTTGAAGTAATATATCGTGCTATCATCTTGTTAATATCTTGCTTAGCATAAGTTGTTGGTACTCATAGGTGAACCTAATATATTAGGTTTTGGGCTTGATAAATTAAACGCTAGTTTTATTCTGCATTTATCAAGCCATAATCGTAAAAGTGTTAAATTGCCTACTCACCCCCCCCCCTCTAGGCGATATCCTTGTCCTTTCAGTGTGGCCGGCTTCAACCGGGATTAGTTACTCAATAGTCAAGTCTGGACTTAGAGGTCGAAACTCCCCCTTCGGACGAACCCGTGGGAATCTTGTGACCACACGGGCTAGCTTTTTGGTCTCCCATCTTCCTATGCCCTGATACGTGTCAAACGTATCTATAATTTTTGATTGATCCATGCTAGTTTTGTGATGTTGTCACATGTTTTTATTATCATATTAATCATTTTTATGCATTTTCTTAGACTAACCTATTGACAAGATGCCCAGTGCCAGTTTCCTGTTTTTGCTGTTTTTGTATTTCAGAAAATTCACTTCAGGAAATATCGTCGGATTGCGCTGAAAATTTACGGAGATTTTTTATGCGATGGAAGACACCTGTGGAACAAAGGGCAGCCTGGGGGGGCCACCCAGGGGCCACAGGCAGGTGCCTGCCGCGGCGCCACCTGGACCCGCGGGTGGGACCCGCCTCTGCTCCTGGGGCGTCCCCTCGGCCTCCTCCGACGCCTATAAAATCCCTTTTAACCTAAAAATGACGGGGCGGCCATTATTTTCCAGAAAAGTCATCCTGAGGCTCCGTCAACTCAAACCCTAGTTCGGGGGTGATTCTGAAGCAGATCCCGGCACTCTGTCGGAGGGGAGATCGATCCTGAAGGGCTCTTCATCGCCATGCCTTCCTCCGGGATGATTTGTGAGTAGTCCAACCTTGGACCTTGGGTCCATGGCAGTAGCTAAATGGTAGTCTCTCTCTCTCTTGTGCTTCATGTCTTATGATCTTGTGAGCTGCCTAACATGATCAAGATCGATTATTGTAATGCTATGTGATGTGTTTGCTGGGATCCAATGGATTATAAAGTTATGATCAGATTGTGCATGATTCTTATATGTTGATTTATGTTCTTGCATGCTCTCCTATGTGCATAGTTACTTTGGCCAAGTGATTGTGTGTATCTCCAAGAGAGAGTATTTATGCTAGATAGTGGGTTCATGCCCCCTTTTGTTCCTGGGCACAAGTGACAGAAACGTCTAAGGGCGAGGGTGTGCGGTTGTACTAAGGGTAAAACAGCGGTGTTAAAGTGTATTTTCATATTTAATATTGCTTACTTCATGCGCTTTACTTAATGCAAATGTCTGTTGCTTGCAACTTAATACCGATGGGCGACAGGCTGGATAGCGATCTCACGGTGGACTTTTTAGACAAAGATGCAGTTGGACTCAACAGTCTTTGTTCATTGTCGTGATGCCTACTTAAATATTATCATGTTCTCTTTGTCATAGCTAGATTAAGTTTGTGTTATAATCTTGTCAATTTCCCAGCTGTAATTTGTTTACCCATCATATGAATGTTCTATTTACTCGAGAGACTCCACTAGTGAACCCATGGCCCCCGGTCCATCTTTTTACATTGATTGCAACTTGTATTCATCACTTTTCACCATCATTACTCCTCTGGTCCATTTTCATAATTCATCTATTTCACTATACAATTAACCGCTTTATTTTCTGCGAGACCGGAAAGATTGACAACCTTTCCGCCGTTGGGGGCAAAGTATTTTGGTTGAGTGTGTGCAGGTCCATGTCTGTTAAAGATTAAGCGCCAGAGATCTTCAACATTCACTTTGTTGTTGATTTCAACGTCCTACTGGTTCGATAAACCTCGGTTCGTTATCGAGGGAAAACTGCTGCTTGCTACATCTCCGCCTTCGCTTGGGGCACCACCCAACTCTTCGTCAGTAGAAATCATGCCCTCCCTAACATAATCAAGCAAAAAAGTCCACAGGTCTACCCTCTTTCGACACCGGTCAAAGGGGTAGAAGGTGAAGTTTGACTTTTCCCATCGAGGTCAGAGTTTCGGCGTAATGGGGCTCCGGAGCGTCGGAATCCGACCAAAGCCAAGGTGGTGACACTTCGTAGGTATAAAATTGTGGCGGGAGGTTTAAATGGCCAAGATCCTACTATGGCGTGTGGCCGGCTTCAACCGGGATCAGATACTCACTAGTCAAGTTTCTGGACTTAGAGGTCGAAACTCCTCCTTCGGGCGAACCTGTGGGAATCTTGTGACCACACGGGCTAGCTTTTTGGTATCTCCCATCTTCCTATGCCCTAACCTAACATAATGAAGCAAAAACGTCCACATGTCTACCCTCTATCGATGCCGGTCAAAGGGGTAGATAGTGAAGTTTTACTTTTCCCATCAGGGTCAGGGTTTTGGCGAAACGGGGCTCCGGAGCGTCGGAATCCCACCAAAACCAAGGTGGTGACACTTCATAGGTATAAAATTGTGGTGGAAGGTTTAAATGGCCAGGATCCTACTACGGCGTGTGGCCGGCTTCAACCGGGATCAGATACTCACTAGTCAAGTTTCTGGACTTAGAGGTCGAAATTCCCCCTTCGGGCGAACTCGTGGGAATCTTGTGACCACACGGGCTAGCTTTTTGGTCTCCCATCTTGCTATGCCCTACCCTAACATAATCAAGCAAAAAAATCCACAGGTCAACCCTCTTTCGACGCCGGTCAAAGGGGTAAACGGTGAAGTTTGACTTTTTCCCATCGGTGTCAGGGTTTCAGCGCAACGGGGCTTCGAAGCGTCGGAATCCCACCAAAACCAAGGTGGTGACACTTCATAGGCATAAAGTTGTGGTGGGAGGTTTAAATGTCCAGGATCCTACTATGGCGTGTGGCCGGCTTCAATCGGGATCAGATACTCACTAGTCAAGTTTCTGGACATAGAGGTCGAAACTCCCCCTCCGGGCGAACCCGTGGGAATCTTGTGACCACACGGGCTAGCATTTTGGTCACCCATCTTCCTATGCCCTACCCTAATGTAATGAAGCAAAAATTCCATAGGTCTACCCTCTATCGATGCCGCTCAAACGGTTAGACAGTGAAATTTGACTTTTTCCCATCGAGGTTAGGGTTTCGGCGAAACGGGGCTCCGGAGTGTCGGAACCGACGAAAACCAACGTGGTGACACTTCATAGGTATAAAATTGTGGTGGGCGGTTTAAATGGCCAAGATCCTACTACGGCGTGTGGCCGGCTTCAACCGGGATTAGTTACTCACTAGTCAACTTTCTGGACTTAGAGGTCGAAACTCCCCCTTCGGGCGAAGCCGTGGGAATCTTGTGACCACACGGGCTAGCTTTTTGGTCTCCCATCTTCCTATGCCCTACCCTAACATAATCAACCAAAAAAGTCCACAGGTCTACCCTCTTTCGACGCCGGTAAAAGGGGTAGATAGTGAAGTTCGACTTTTCCCATCGGGGTCAGGGTTTCGGCGAAACGGGACTCCGGAGCGTCGGAATCCCACCAAAACAAAGGTGGTGACACTTCATAGGTATAAAATTGTGGTGGGAGGTTTAAACGGTCAAGATCCTACTACGGCGAGTGGCCGGCTTCAACCGGGATCAGATACTCACTAGTCAAGTTTCTGGACTTAGAGGTCGAAACTCTCCCTTCGGGCGAACCCGTGGGAATCTTGTGACCACACGGCTAGATTTTTGGTCTCCCATCTTCCTATGCCCTACCCTAACATAATCAAGCAAAAAATTCTACAGGACTACCCTCTTTCGACGCCGGTCAAAGGGGTAGACGGTGAAGTTTGACTTTTCCCATCGGCTCAGGATTTCGGCGAAACGGGGCTCCGGAGCATTGGAATCCCACCAAAATCAAGGTGGTGACACTTCATAGGTTTAAAATTGTGGTGGGAGGTTCAAGTGGTGAAGATCCTACTACGGCGTGTGGTCGGCATCAACCGGGATCAGTTATTCACTAGTCAAGTCTCTGGACTTAGAGGTCGAAACTCCCCCTTCAGGCGAACCCGTGGGAATCTTGTGACCACACGGGCTAGCTTTTTGGTCACCCATCTTCCTATGCCCTACCCTAATATAATCAAGCAAAAAAGTCCATAGGTCTACCCTCTATCGATGCCGTTCAAATGGGTAGACAGTGAAGTTTGACTTTTTGCCATCGAGGTCAGGGTTTCGGCGAAACGGGGCTCCGGAGTGTCGGAACCGACCAAAACCAAGGTGGTGACACTTCATAGGTATAAAATTGTGGTGGGAGGTTTAAATGGCCAAGATCCTACTATGGCGTGTGGCCGGCTTCAACCGGGATTAGTTACTCGCTAGTCAACTTTCTGGACTTAGAGGTCGAAACTCCCCCTTCGGGCGAACCCGTGGGAATCTTGTGACCAAACGGGCTAGATTTTTGGTCTCCCATCTTCCTATGACCTACCCTAACATTATCAAGAAAAAAAAGTCCATAGGACTGCCCTCTTTCGACGCCGGTCAAAGGCGTAGACGGTGAAGTTTGACTTTTCCCATCGGTTCAGGGTATCAGCGAAACGGGGCTCCGGAGCGTTGGAATCCCACCAAAATCAAGGTGGTGACACTTAATAGGTATAAAATTGTGGTGGGAGGTTTAAATGGCAAAGATCCTACTACCGCGTGTGGTGGGCTTCAACCGGGATCAGTTATTCACTAGTCAAGTTTCTGGACTTAGAGGTCGAAACTCCCCCATCGGGCGAACCCGTGGGAATCTTGTGACCGCACGTGCTAGCTTTTTGGTAACCATCTTCCTATGCCCTCCCTAACATAATAAAGCATAAAATTCCACAGGTCTACCCTCTTTCGATGCCGGCCAAAGGGGTAGATTGTGAAGTTTGACTTTTTTCCATCGGGGTCAGGGTTTCGGCGAAACGGGGCTCCAAAGCGTCGGAATCGTACCAAAAGCAAGGTGGTGATACTTCATAATTATAAAATTGTGGTGGGAGGTTTAAATGGCCAAGATCCTACTATGGCGTGTGGCCGACTTCAACCGGGATTAGTTACTCACCAGTCAACTTTCTGGACTTAGCGGTCGAAACTCCCCCTTCGGGCGAACCGATGGGAATCTTGTGGCCACACGGGTTAGCTTTTTGGTCTCCCATCTTCCTATGCCCTACCCTAACATAATCAAGCAAAAAAGTCCACAGGTCTACCATCTTTTGATGCCGGTCAAAGGGGTAGATGGTGAAGTTCGACTTTTCCCATCGGGGTCAGGGTTTCGATGAAACGTGGCTCTGGAGCGTCGGAATCCCACCAATACCAAAAGGTGGTGACGCTTCATAGGTATAAAATTGTGGTGGGAGGTTTAAATGGCCAAGATGTTACTACGGCATGTGGCCAGCTTCAACCGGGATCAGTTACTCACTAGTCAAGTTTCTGGACTTAGATGTCGAAACTCCCCCTTCGGGCAAACCCGTGGGAATCTTGTGACCACACGGGCTAGCTTTTTGGTCTCCCATCTTCCTATGCCCTACCCTAACATAATCAAGCAAAAAAGTCCACAGGACTACCCTCTTTCGATGCCGGTCAGAGGGGGTAGACGGTGAAGTTTGACTTTTCCCATCGGGTTAGGGTTTCAGCGAAACGGGGCTCCGGAGCGTTGGAATCCCACCAAATTCAAGGTGGTGGCACTTCATATATATAAAATTGTGGTGGGAGGTTTAAATGGCGAAGATCCTACTACGGCGTGTGGTCGGCTTCAACCGGAATCAGTTATTCACTAGTCATGTTTCTGGACTTAGAGGTCGAAACTCCCCCTTCGGGCGAACCCGGGGGACTCTTGTGACCACACGGGCTAGCTTTTTGGTCACCCATCTTACTATGCCCTACCCTAATATAATCAAGCAAAAAAGTCCATAGGTCTACCCTCTATCGATGCCGGTCAAATGGGTAGACAGTGAAGTTTGACTTTTTCCCATCGAGGTCAGGGTTTCGGCGAAACGGGGCTCCGGAGTGTCGGAACCGACAAAAACCAAGGTGGTGACACTTCATAGGTATAAAATTGTGGTGGGAGGTTTAAATGGCCAAGATCCTACTATGGCGTGTGGCCGGCTTCAACCGGGATTAGTTACTCACTAGTCAACTTTCTGGACTTAGAGGTCGAAACTCCCCCTTCGGGCGAACCCATGGGAATCTTGTGACCAGACGGGCTAGCTTTTTGGTCTCCCATCTTCCTATGACCTACCCTAACATAATCAAGCAAAAAAGTCCACAGGACTGCCCTCTTTCGACGCCGGTCAAAGGTGTAGATGGTGAAGTTTGACTTTTCCCATCGGGTCAGGGTTTCGGCGAAACGGGGCTCCGGAGCGTTGGAATCCCACCAAAATCAAGGTGGTGACACTTCATTGGTATAAAATTGTGGTGGGAGGTTTAAATGGCAAAGATCCTACTACGGCGTGTGGTCGGCTACAACCGGGATCAGTTATTCACTAGTCAAGTTTCTGGACTTAGAGGTCGAAACTCCCCCATCGGGCGAACCCGTGGGAATCTTGTGACCACACGTGCTAGCTTTTTGGTATCCCATCTTCCTATGCCCTCCCTAACATAATCAAGCATAAAATTCCACAGGTCTACCCTCTTTCGATGCCGGCCAAAGGGGTAGATGGTGAAGTTTGACTTTTTTCCATCGAGGTCAGGGTTTCGGCGAAACGGGGCTCCAAAGCGTAGGAATCGCACCAAAAGCAAGGTGGTGATACTTCATAATTATAAAATTGTGGTGGGAGGTTTAAATGGCCAAGATCCTACTATGGCGTGTGCCCGGCTTCAACCGGGATTAGTTACTCACTAGTCAACTTTCTGGACTTAGCAGTCGAAACTCCCCCTTCGGGCGAACCGATGGGAATCTTGTGACCACACGGGTTAGCTTTTTGGTCTCCCATCTTCCTATGCCCTACCCTAACATAATCAAGCAAAAAAGTCCACAGGTCTACCATCTTTTGATGCCGGTCAAAGGGGTAGATGGTGAAGTTCGACTTTTCCCATCGAGGTCAGGGTTTCGATGTAACGTGGCTCCGGAGCATCGAAATCCCACCAATACCAAAAGGTGGTGACACTTCATAGGTATAAAATTGTGGTGGGAGGTTTAAATGGCCAAGATGTTACTACGGCATGTGGCCAGCTTCAACCGGGATCAGTTACTCACTAGTCAAGTTTCTGGACTTAGATGTCGAAACTCCCCCTTCGGGCAAACCCGTGGGAATCTTGTGACCACACGGGCTAGCTTTTTGGTCTCCCATCTTCCTATGCCCTACCCTAACAAAATCAAGCAAAAAAGTCCACAGGACTACCATCTTTCGATGCCGGTCAGAGGGGGTAGACGGTGAAGTTTGACTTTTCCCATCGGGTCAGGGTTTCGGCGAAACGGGTCTCCCGACCGTTGGAATCCCACCAAAATCAAGGTGGTGGCACTTCATATATATAAAATTTTGGCGGGAGGTTTAAATGGCGAAGATCCTACTACGGCGTGTGGTCAGCTTCAACCGGAATCAGTTATTCACTAGTCATGTTTCTGGAGTTAGAGGTCGAAACTCCCCCTTCGGTCGAACCCATGGGACTCTTGTGACCACACGGGCTAGCCTTTTTGGTCTCCCATCTTCCTATGTCCTCCCCTAACATAATCAAGCAAAAATTCCACAGGTCTACCCTCTATCGATGCCGGTCAAATGGGTAGACAGTGAAGTTTGACTTTTCCCATCGGTGTCAGGATTCCGGCGAAACGGGGCTCCGGAGCGTCGGAATCCCACCAAAAGCAAGGTGGTGACACTTCATAGGTACAAAATTGTGGTGGGAGGTTTAAATGGCCAAGATCCTACTATGGCGTGTGCCCGGCTTCAACCGGGATTAGTTACTCACTAGTCAACTTTCTGGACTTAGCGGTCGAAACTCCCCCTTCGGGCGAACCGATGGGAATCTTGTGGCCACACGGGTTAGCTTTTTTTTCTCCCATCTTCCTATGCCCTACCCTAACATAATCAAGCAAAAAAGTCCACAGGTCTACCCACTTTTGATGCCGGTCAAAGTGGTAGATGGTGAAGTTCGACTTTTCCCATCGGGGTCAGGGTTTCGACGAAACGTGGCTCCGGAGCGTCGGAATCCCACCAATACCAAAAGGTGGTGACACTTCATAGGTATAAAATTGTGCTGGGAGGTTTAAATGGCCAAGATGCTACTACGGCACGTGGCCGGCTTCAACCGGGACCAGTTACTCACTAGTCAAGTTTCTGGACTTAGATGTCGAAACTCCCCCTTCGGGCGAACCCGTGGGAATCTTGTGACCACACGGGCTAGCTTTTTGGTCACCCATCTTCCTATGCCCTACCCTAGCATAATCAATCAAAAAAGTCCACAGGACTACCCTCTTTCGATGCCGGTCAAAGGGGTAGATGGTGAAGTTTGACTTTTCCCATCGGGTCAGGGTTTCGGCGAAACGGGGCTCCGGAGAGTTGGAATCCCACCAAAATCAAGGTGGTGGCACTTCATAGGTATAAAATTGTGGTGGGAAGTTTAAATGGCGAAGATCCTACTACGGCGTGTGGTCGGCTTCAACCGGAATCAGTTATTCACTACTCATGTTTCTGGACTTAGAGGTCGAAACTCCCCCTTCGGGCGAACCCGTGGGAATCTTGTGACCACACGGGCTAGCTTTTTGGTCTCCCATCTTCCTATGTCCTACCCTAACATAATCAAGAAAAAAATTCCACAGGTCTACCCTCTATCGATGCCGGTCAAACGGGTAGACAGTGAAGTTTGACTTTTTCCCATCGGTGTCAGGATTCCGGCGAAACGGGGCTCCGGAGCGTCGGAATCCCACCAAAACCAAGGTGGTGACACTTCATAGGTATAAAATTGTGGTAGGAGGTTTAAATGGCCAAGTTCCTACTACGGCGTGTGGCCGGCTTTAACCGGGATCAGTTACTCACTAATCAAGTTTCTAGACTTAGAGGTCGAAACTCCCCCTTCGGGCGAACTCGTGGGAATCTTGTGACCAGATGGCATAAAATCTCTCGAGTTTTAGGTAAATAATTATTAGATTTAATCATGTTCTCCTTTAATAACTAATTTCATAAATGGTCAATTTCTTTAAGTCATCCATCCTGCATCCGACGGCCAGAAATGTATCCTGCCCACCCACCAAATTTCGCGCTGCCCATCCTAATTATCGATCAAACGTTGGCACCTTCCTGCGCGCACCAAATTTTGAACCCTCGCCGATATTTCCCCTCCCTGAAAACCCTCTGTATTGACATTTCCCCTCTCCTCTTTCGTCCCAAATCTCCCCTCCTTCCCTCCCAAACCCTAGCTCGACGTCCCGGTCTTCCACCCTAGCCTCCCGTCTCGGTCTCCGACATTGTCGTGTAGCTCGCCCTTCCGGTCTTCTACCTTGCCGTGTAGCTCGCCGTCCCTACCTTCCACCTCGCCGTCCAGGTCTTCCACCTCGCCGTCCAGATCTCCCACCTCACCGTCCAGGTCGCCGTCAAGATCCGCCTCATCGCCGTCCAGATCTACCACCTCGCCTTCTAGTTCACCGTCAAGATCTGCCACCTCGCCGTCCAGGTCGCCGTCTAGCTCGCATGTCGTCCACCTCGTCACCAACCTCGCCCGGCGTCTAGGTCTCCCACCTCGATGCCACGAGTAAAGGTTTCCGCCATGAAAAGTAGTAAGAAAAATGCCCTAAAGCCCAGAGGCAATCTTCGGAGAATTCTTTTCGTCTGTTTGATGCACAAAGTCCTAGCTTGGTTGTGTGCGTAATAGAGGAGCACATCATTGATGACATGTCCTAGCTTAATCATAGCACCGTTAGCACAACACAAATATATGGGATGAAATACAAAAGCAAGGTCAATGCGCAAGCAACTCGTCCGAACATCCGCAACACGTGGGAACACAAAATCTCCATGAAAAGTAGAGAAGGCTAAGATACCCATCTCATTGTGAACCATATGATGTTCATTGCATTGAAAGCATCGGAAAGATAAAATTTGTGAACCACACAATATGACAGAGGCTCTTATCATGGCCATCATGGGTGCAAACAAAGCAAAGAGAAGAGCAAGTTGTCATCAATTTTGTTGCAACACCCATAAGACAACATCCAAAGGCCTCGTGACAAGACATGCTCAAAATACCATTATGGTTGCAAATAAGCCAATGGAAAGAACAATTGTTCATCACTTTTTGCAACACATAAATCATCGACAAGGAAGATCAAGGGAGCATGAAAGTCACAAAGGAAAACCAAAGCACTCACATGTTTGCACGCGAACCAAAGGAAAGAGCAATTGTTTAATTTGTTCGATGCAAAACATGGAAAAGGACATAGAGGTGGATTGGATCCACAACTCTCATGGAAAATGCTCTCAAGAGCTCTTTTTGTGAACTCATGTTCAATTGAAGTTGACATTATGAAGCGTGAGCCATTGCACACGAAATTCCATAAAAAGAAATTGTGTGCATGGTACATGAATGCATCATCCATTATGACGCATCTCTTCATTTGCACATCACCAAACGCACTACAATCAATTTGAATATATGAAGTATGCCGATGGGCAACATACAAAACGGAGAAAGAAGCAAACTCAACACTCAAACAAGGCAAATCTCCAAAATGTGAGAATGCTATGGGGGCAAACTCATTGTCAAGAATTTCATCATCATTGCAAGCAACACATATGAAAGAGAAATTGTTCGACATATTGCATGCAACAATGGGAGAAAAGTGAAAAGATTCATAGCAAGGCATGTATGTGGCAAGATCATCACACATATGAAATTCCACATGATCAACATTGGTTTGGAACAAGGTATCACATGGGAATATGAAAGAATCATAGGTGACATCAAAAGAGAAATCCATAGCATGCAAGCAATCACAAGTCCTCATGTCCACTAGTGGGATCATGGCATCATCAACACCCATATGCGTACCTGTGTAGTCCCGCTCATGTGAAGTAGGTGTTGTGGTAGAGGTAGCGGCGTCCATGTGGCCGACTTGTACATCTTCATGGAAGCATGGGGTGGCATCGTCTTCATCCTCCATGTACATCCTCTCCATAGTAGGCACCATCATGTCGAGGCTAGGCATCGCAACATCCATGGGACCTAGTACAACATGAGAAAACACACTAGAGGTAGAGGGTAAGTTGTTAGAAATCGAAATGGCCTCACTTGACCTATCAACTACCTCTCCCAACTCAAGGTGTGCATCACTCATTCCCTCAAAGTGGAAGCACTCAATCTCGCATATGGTGGAGGCACTCCACTCACTATCACTCTCACTCAAGTGGGCTAGGTGGCTCTCATGCTCACATGGGATTGGTACCATTTTATCATTCAAGCACATAGGGATAGGCTCGGTATGCTCAACTCCATTCGCCACCTTGGTTGAAGGGAAACTCCCATGCTCAACCTCTTCACTTGGCTCTCCGTCACAAGTGGTAGACTCTTCAATGCTCGCCTCCTTGGTCGAAGGGAAAATCCCATGCTCGACCATCTTCTCACCGTCTTCATGGTCACCATCGTGTAGTGGAGTGGACAATGTGGTTGGTGAAGTCTCATGTGAGGGCTTGAAGAACTTGGATAAACCGACGATGAAGTCCTCGCGGATGGTCTTGAGCTCGGCTTGCTCGATCTCGAAGTTGGCATTGTCGGTGTCGAGCTTGGTCTTCAACTTGTCGAGGTCGGCCTTGAGTTTGAGAAGCATGTCCCGGTCCTTCTTGGAGTGTGATCTACTCTTGGACGCCCATTTGGTTGTGGCACGTGGAAGAGACTCCATATGATGTGTACTTGCCGCCATCTTGGAAGTTGATGTAGATGCGTGATGGCGTGGCCTCGAGTAGCTTGTGTCCTCGTAGTGACGTCGATGATGATCATGAGTAGACGTACGCCGATGAAGATCCTTGGTGTTCCTTGACGAAGACTCATGTGCATAGGCACTTTGTGTTGGCCGCCGTCTCGAGGGTGAGGTAGCTTGACGTCGAGGAGAAGGGCGTGTCTCCTTGTCCTCTAGGCGATGATGCCTTGAGCTCCGTCTTCTTTAGCTTGAAGTAGGTGCTTGACAACGGTGGCGCTCTTGAGTTCGTGGCCTTGAGGATCATCTTGGTGGGGACTCATCGTCGGTGTCGTCATCCACATGATGTTTGCACCTCGTTGGAGATCCTTGATGTGCCTTGAGGAGTCGTAGGTCATGTAGGGTTCCGCCACATCAATGGAGTTGTAGTCGTGGTAGTGGTCCACCATGTCGTTGATGCTTGAAGGCTCGAAGTCGGTGTAGCACTCCATGTCGTGGACGGTTGCGGCATCATAGTCGTAGTAGTGGTGGTGCTCCGCCATGTAGTCCATGCTCGAGGAGGTGTCGGTGATGTCGAGGTCCACCATATCACCCATGTTTGGGGCGCCGTAGTCGTTGTCGCTCACGATGTCATCCATGCTTGGCGCACCGTAGTCATTGTCGCTCATCATGTTCTCATCATCATGGCCTCCATAGGATGCTCCGCTCTCACTAGACATGGTCAATCACAAGACAAGTGTATATATATGTGGAGTGGAAGGAACTAAGAGACCAACCTCACCTAGTAGATAGTATTGGAACTAGTGGACCATACCAAGAGAAACCGATACACAAGAATGCGGGTGACTTGAATTTCAAAGATCCAAACGCAACTCCAAAACACACACGGCTTATGAGTGGATAGGTATGAATTGTGAAAAGCAAATAGAACAACCGGAAACCAAGATATTGTAAAGGCAAGTAGAGAACCACGATGATCACAAAGCAAATACAAGTCGATCTCAAAGGATATGAGTGAAGCACATAGAAACACACGCTTTGAAAAGTGGGACTCATGCAACCAAAAATGAGCTAGTGATGGACCTAGCGAAGACTAAAGCTCAAGTCGCACAAGTACAAGAGAAACCAACTCGATTGCAATTTATTGGTGGGCTACAAGATTTGCACAAAGATACCACACCTACAAATTTTTCATCGAGCTTGCGCGACCTACAAGAGATATGACATTGAGGCTCTTTCTTTTTCTGTTCTCTTTTGATTCTTTTCAATATCTATTTTGGCCTCTTACTTTCTTTTTCTCTTTTTACCTCTCACTTTGCTTGCCAACAACAACTATATCAACTAGCACATACAAGGTTTGCTCGGAACACTACGAGGTATCAAGTGTGCAAAGCCCAAGCAATCATAGATGAGCTAGTCTCAATAGGTAAGATAGGCACAAATGGCTTGGCTAACAAGTGATGCAAGGTGGGAGAAGATTTGGGAATGTTATACGTTTTGCTGACGATCTTCAACCTTGGAGTGGAATGCCTCTTCCTTGATCACGAAATATGGTGGCAATAGATGATGGATCAACCGCTATGGTGATGTAGAGCTTGTCGGTAGCTTCGATAAGAGACGAAAATCACCAAAAACGGAGTCCGGAGTGAAAAGTTATGGCCAAAACAAAATTTTCTGCAGAGAGGTCGGCCTGGGGGACGGCCTAGGCCAGCTGGGAGGCCGGTTGCCTCAGCTAGGGGGCCAGCCTGGGAGCCGGCCTAGGCCGGCCGGGAGGCCGGCTGGCACTACCTTCCCGTGACGCGAAAATGAGCGATTTGGGCGGAAAAACGGCCCGAAAAACAGCAAATCGGAGGGGAAATCAAAGGAATTTGGCCATGGGAACGCAAAGGGAGGAAGATCAACAAGTATAGCAATGGATCCACGGATCAAAACCTACCAAAACTCACAAGAATCTCAGATCAATCCAAAAGCAATTTGGGGCTATTTTTGGTGGAAATTTTCGAAATTAACAAAATCAAAGAAAATTTTTGTGGATTTGGGGGTGGAAACAAAGGCAAATTCGTGGAAACCCTTGCTCTGATACCATATGATGTAGGGGGTTGGCCCGATCTTCATGGATTTGAGGGGGAAAGAGGATGAACACGAAGAACACGGAGGTGGAAACGAAGAACACGAGGGGGAAAGGGCAAATTCGTGGGGGATAACTCGCGAAGCTTACAAGGGAGAATCACCAGGCAACAAACTCCTCAACGGAGTAGCCTCCGGATCCCAAAACCCAAGTTAACAACACGCTTAATGAAACCGATTTCTCTTACCGGCCGGTCCACCGACAATAGAATCACCGCAGTGAAAGATTGGTTTGCACTACTAGAGACACCTCAGTGAAAGAGTAGCTACAACAAGAGATTCATCATCATCCTCGGAGGAACCCATCACGGGAAGGAGCAACGCTCAACTCTCTATTCATTCGTCTCTAGTCTAAAATGGAAAAGGGGAAGTGCTATTTATAGTCTGGGTACAACAAGGGGGGGTCCGGCCTAGGAGCCGGCCTAGGCCGGCTGGTAGGCCGGTTGCGGCTGGTGGGGGTCCGTCCTGGGGGCCGGCCTAGGCCGGCTGGTAGGCTGGCTGTGTCTGGTGGGAGTCCGGCCTGGGGGCCGTCCTAGGCTGGCTGGTAGGCCGGCTGCGTCTGGTGGGGGTCCGGCCTGGGGGCCGGCTAGCTCCGCCTCTAGCTTCTGCCTTGACGCTTCCTCCTCCTCATCCACGCGTACGCCTTGGATGAAATCAACTCCTGGGCTTCCTCGGCACCTCCCATCGGCTTCGTATCCATCGTGTCAAACCTAGCAATGCAAAGGGGTGGATGCTCAAGTAGCATACCATTCCAAAGGGGAGGAAATGAGATCTCGAAGAGGAAGGAGTTCACCTTTGAAGTCCATGTTGATGTGGCATTTGTTGGGATTCTTGGCATGGTGATGTCGTTGGGTTGGGCTACATCAATGATCTTGATATGTTTTCTACTTTACCGGTCTCCTGTTGTTAGTTGAGAGACCGGATTATAGGATAGATGTCGTACTATCAAGAGGGGCTCTCAAGTGAGTAACTTGACCGCATCTTTATGGAGAGCTCAAACCTTTGCATTCTTGGCATATCATCTTTCTTGGTTGTTATTTGGATTTTATCCATGTGTAACAGCCCCAAACTGTAAATTTTGAACCAAATTTTCACTTTTGCATTTCATTTGCATCATTACAGCTATGCTTAAATTGGTTAACATTGAGACAATTGTCAAGACACAAAAGAAAGTTATGGGAAGTTAAATATATTTGTCCAGGAAGTTCCAATAGGTCAATTTAATATTTTGAATTTCATTTCTAAGTTCTAAGGACAATAATTGGAACGTATAAAATTTTGCCATATTCAATCCTTATAAAAAAATGTTGTTCAAAACATTTTATTTTGCAACAATAATTTTTGCGGAGCTTCTACATGTTATGGGGAGTCTACATGAATAATTTTCAGAATTTTATAAAATGGTTACGTGTGTCAAATAAATCCCTAAAAGCCTATTGGTTTAAAGTTAAAGAAAACAAAAAAATGCAGCCAGGGGGTTTTCTGGAAAGTGGTCGTCTTCTTCCCTGTAGCGACCGAGCCCCCCGGACGTCCCCGCCGCACCAGCTCGACGCTGCAGTGCTCCCCCCTTGTGGATAAGAGGGCCACCGAGGCCCTGCTCTCTCTCCCTCTCCCCTCACTTTTTCTCTCTCACCCCGAAACCCTAACCCTACTGCCATGGACGTCGTCGGCCCGCCGCCGTCCCCCGTGCATCGCCACCGCTAGAGACCTCGCAGAGCAGATCGAAGTGGGGCGAAAGCTCTGCCTCGTCGCCCTCTACTTCCTTGGCCATGGAATCAAGCATCGGAGCCCGGAACCGTCGCCCCTGCTCCGTCTTCTTCCTCTCTAGACGCCACAACGTCGAGCAAGCTCGCCGCCGTCTCCGACCTCCTCTGTCCCCGACGAGCACTTCCACGCAACGAGGGTGAGCCGCCGGTCCTCCTGGACATTCTCGTTCTCCCCCTCTCTTCCTAGTTCACCGGGTCGTTGTATCTCGCCGTCGGCCGCCGCCCGTCGCCGATGTCCGCATCGCTCCGGCGACCTATAGGTACCGGTGCCACCCTGGTTTATCTCGCCGTAGTCCCGCGCATCGAATGCGCACAGTTGCCCGTCCCTTAGCGCACTACGCCGCCTCGTCCGTCCGTGCCGCCGTCGGTGGTGACCACGCGCGCGCGCCGGTCGTGGCCTCGGCTCGATCAAACCCGGCCATGGGCCTTCACGCCTACGTGGCCGCCTACATGGCCGGGTCCCACCAGCCAGCGACCCTGAAGCTGGCGGGTAAGGACCCAGTCCGGTGAAAAACCGTCTCGGGCTTCTCGCTGTGAATTAAATTCAAACAGAAAATCAAATGAAATTGTAAAATTCATAACAATTCGAATACTTATCAGAAAAATGCAAATGAGGTATCAAAATGCTCAGGAAAATAAACTCTACCTATTTATATCACTGTATTGCCCAACTAATTAAATTTTCTGTTGTTTAATTAAAAGAACTAAAATGGCAGATTATAAACCAATTTTGGAAAATGCATAACTTGAGATTTAATTGTCCAAAATTTATGAATTACCTATCAATTGGTTCAGCAAATAATAAAATACAAGTTTATGTCATTTCTAAGAGTTGTATAATTATTTTTCTTGCTTCTTATTAAAATTTATAAAAATGGCAGATTTAAATGCCAAATTACAAAGGGGCATAGAATATTCATACTTGCTCGGAAAATAGAGTTTAATATACCAAAATGCTCAGAAATTTAATACCTAACTAATGGCATCATTTCCATGCATAATTAGGCAACTTTTAAGTACTGTATTATTTTATAAGCAAAACGAACATTTAATTAAATATCGGTTTGTTTCCAAATAATTGCACTAATTAAATTGGCACTCCATTTAACTTGTCAATTAGATTTCTATGATAATATCAGTGCATAAATTGACATGTCATCATGATTGTGCATTGCATCTATTAGTTGTGTGTGTTATTTATTGTTCCTTCTGTATTGTTTGTGCATCGGTAGATTCAGGAGTCGAGGTTCCACCACAATACCTTAACGATCTGAGCTACCTCCCACATCAACAAGGCAAGAATAACCCAACCTTCTATGCAGATCTCATCCTATTGTTTTCCACAAGTATTTTTATCCACTATAATATTGCATCCGATTCATATGTCATTTTTTTCGATGGATAGAGTATCCTATTAATTGCATTAGTTCCATACACCATTACCTATTTTCCTTCCTATGATCCATAGGTTTGATGTGTTGGCCTAAGCTAAATTATATCTATTGAATATATGCTTAGCCATGCTTAGTCGAATGCTTAGTCGTCTAGTGATTATTTCCATGGTGAAAAGATGTTGGAATGTTTCGATGATGTGTAAACTTGTGGTACTTAATTAAAATGCTTAAAGGCTGGATGGGTTGCCATCGGGGTTGGTGGTGTTTTGCCTCATTCTTGCCGCCTAGGTGCGAGTGCTTTTATCTTGAACCAGGACCGAGCGTGCTCCCATCGGTGGGATATATGGAATCCTTAGTAACTAACTAACTTGTGAGGGGCTAGCCAAGGGTCCTCTAGTTTGAGCTTTTCATTTGCGTGCGAGTTGGATGGAATAAGGCTTGATGAGGACGGTGGTGTTTAGGATGTGGCGGCGGGGCAGGGTGTTGGAGGCACTGAACCTGTCCTTCCGCACACTGATGATCCTTGGGTTAGTATCATGCAAGGTAAAAGTTTAACCGCTCCCACTCTGCCGGCTTTCCCAGGAAGAGAGCTAATGTACATGCGAGCCGGACGGTACCGATGGTTATAATAGTACACCCCTGCAGGGTTTAATCTTTTCGAAAAGCCGTGTCCACGGTTATGGACAAACTTGGGAATGGAGGATCAGCTCATAAAGAACATGAACCTAATAAAATTGTCAACTTGAGAGTGAAGGTTCATTTCCTCGAGGGTAATTCGAGGGAGTGCCTTGGTGGAGGTGTTGTAACATCCCCAGCTTGTTAATAAAAAATACGAAGAATTTTTCCACTTTTTCCATTCTTGTTTGCATCATGGCATGCATAGGAAATTGCTACTTCTAACAATTCACTTTGAAACAAATTAAAATGGGGAAGCAAACCTCCCAAACATCCAAACCAATGCAATTGCTTAACTTGTCAACCAAATTATTCTTGGACTTCCAAATTGTTTAGGAAGTTCCAAGTTTACATTTTATAACCAATTCTCAAATTCCAAAGATTGCCAAATAAGAAATGAATTTAAGAATCCAAAAATTGGCTCAATTCAATTCTATTTTTGAAACCAAGTTAAACTTTCCAAAAATTTAAAATAAAATCATGGGGAGCTTCATTGCTATATTGGGAGTCTCCATGAATAATCTCATTATTTTTGGAAATGTTTAAGTGCTCCAAATAATTGCAATTTGGGAATTATCAAAAATGACCTTGATTAAACCCTATGAACAATTATGGTGCAAAACATTTTATTTTGCCACACCAATTTTTTTGGAGTTTCTAAACGTCAAGGGGAGGCCACATAAATTTTTGTGAAATTTTAGAAAATGTCTAAATGCCCCAATTAAATCACTGAAGTTGCTGGGGGACCTTTTTGCAATTAAAATAGTTGGTGCCAGGGGGTTTTCTGAATTTGGGCTTCTTCTCCACAGTGCGGGAGGCACTGGCACCATGCCTCCCGCGCCCATGCCGCCACCTCCGCGCCGCCCCATGCCGCCCAAATGCCATGGCGCCTGGGGGATTAGGAGCCCTCCGACCGTCGCCACCTGCTCCCCGTGCTCTCCTCTCTCCGTTCCTCCCCTAAAATTCCGGATCGAGGTAGTATCTCTCCCTCCCGAGCTTCCCCTTCTGCCGCCGTTCTCCTCCGCTCGTCGCCGATGTCTGGAGCTGCCCCGCTCGGATCGAAGACCACGGCGAGGTCCGCCGCATCCTCCTCTTCCTCTACGCCCACTGAATCAAGCCGGGGTCGCCTGGAGCCTACGCGTTCATCCCCGACTGCCTCGGCCATGACCGACACCCGCCGGGGTCGATTCCTTCTTCCCCGTCCACACTGTAACATCCCAAAAGTAATCCCCTCTAACTTTCCAATTTTTTGTTTTCAATTATTGCATCTTCATGACATCATCTTTGTTGTTGCATTGGTGGTTTAACAAAAATAAAGAAAACAAACAAAATGAGTTGTTATTTTATTTATTCCTTTATCACATGTGACAACTCTTTTAATTTGAAAACCAAAATAATAAAACTAATTTTGTTTTGGACAAGCAATTATGTTGTTGTTGAAATTGCTAGGTCACAAATTATTTTGGTGGGAAAACAAAACCCTAACCCTATTTTATTTTCCCTCTTTTCTTTTCTCCCTTTCTAAATTTTCTGGAAAAAGAAAATAGCAAAAAAGAAAATAACTAAAAACTGGGCCAAATCCCAGCTCCTCCCTCTCTTCTTCCTCTCCCCGGGCGGCCCAGCTGCGGCCCACCTTCCCCGGCCTTTCTCCTTTTCTTCTCCTCGATGCACCCCTCCTTCAGGCGACGACGCGCCCCGCCGTTTCCGACGCCACCTCGCCACCCTCTCCCCGCTATAAAGCAGCCACCAGCAGCCTCTCCTCCCACCAACTCCAACCCTAGCCACCCTCCTTTTCCTCTCCGCCGCCTCTTTTCTCCTCTCCTTCCCCTCCAGTTCCTCTCTTCTCCTACCCGAGAGCACCACCACCCTTCACTAGCCGGAGAAGTTCGTCGTCGCCATGGGGTAGCAGCAGAGGAGGTCGTCCACATCGTCGTCATCACGCGCTGGATCCAGACGAAGTAGACCCAACGGCAGCGCATCGTCTTCTTCCCCGATGTTTTCTTCCTCGGGTCGGCGTCTACCTCCTGCACCGGCTCTTCGTCCTTCTTCCGTCGTTGCCTTCGCCAATCTGCTCTTCCCCGACGCCTTGGTGAGCACCACCGCCTCCTCTGGCCCTCTTCTCCCTCTCCCCTTTGCTCTGGGTGCTCGCCGTCGAGCGGCACCACCGGTAGCATATCTAGACGCCGCCATGTCGAGCACGGGCAGCTCGACCACGAGCTCGTGCTGTCCCCTCTGTTTAGCCCATGCACGAGCCTGCACGCCACGCACCAGATCCAGCACGCACACCGCACACGCACCTCCACATACGCAGCGCCTCCACGGGCTGGTCGACGACGATCTGTTCCTCGCCGTCGCCACCCTGCTGTCTGACTGAGTTTGCTGTCTCTGTTTTAGTTGACCGGAACACCTATGTCTTAGTCAAAACAGAAGCAGATCCTATCACAAACACTTAGCAGCCCATCTGGTTCCCGATTCTTCGCCCCTGAGTAGATCCCGAGTTCGATTCCCACGGGAGCGAATTAAAACACCCTTTTTTCCCCCTTCGGTAGGTCCCTGACAAGTGGGTCCGCGGGTCCCACCTGTCATTCTGATAGGTAGAAACCACCCCGGTGACAAAAGTTTTCCAGATCCAGATCTGAGTTTTTGCATAAAAGCCTAGTTTTCGAATCCTTCTACAATTAAGTCCACGTTTATAGTTTTCTGTCCTGTTTTTGTAAATAATAAATAACACATGTTTCTTTTGTCAAAAATTACACTAAAAATATGTTTTCAAATCAGAAATCATAAACTAACCGAATATGAATTTTGTTTGATTTTCGGAATTAATTAAAGTGGCTAAAATAAATAAAACTTTTGCTAAATAATTAATCTTGTTAAATTCATAACTTTTGATCTACTTATCCAAAAAGTATGAATTTTATATCAAATTGAAGCTAAAAATGTAATCTGTTTAAATCTAATTTTTTTTGCATGCATGCTATAATTAATTTAACTTTTAGGTAAATTGAAAATTCAATTAATTGAATTAATTAAATGCCCTAATTGCCATATTTGTTAAATAAATTGCTAAATCCTAATTTAACTTGCCTAATAAAATGTTTAGCACTTAAATTGCTGCATATTAAATTTTGTCATGTCATCATGCTTGATTGGATGCATTTGTATTGATTTTGCCTTTTGTTATGTTTTGAGGTTACCCGTAGACGACGACGTTGCTGAGTACCCCGACACCTCCGAGGATCTAGCCCAGTACCAGGCTACTGAGCCAACAGGCAAGCAGCCCCTCCCCAACTTTCTCATGTGATGCCTATTCTTGTCTTGCATGCTTTAGGACTTCCGTTCTGTTGTGTCTTACGATTCCTACTAGAAATTGCATAGCCTGTTAGAAGTCCAGTTATTCCTGATATGCCTGCCTATATCCTATGCTTGTTTTCCAGTTACTACCTACTAGCATGCTTAGGAGTTGATTGTGGTCTATCACATGTTTAGCTGGTAAATCTTAATAATTGAAGACTTGCTATGTGGGAATCACTTTATTATAATTAAAGATAAGGCACCGGCGGAAGGCCAGCTATGGTGATTTGTTCTGCTAGTGTCGCCTAGGAAAAACCGTTCTTTTCCGCTTATCCAAGAATGAGCGCCCTACCCATACGTGGGAAGACTTATGGAAACCCCCGCAACTCAGTACCAGATCTGCTATATTGGTTAGGGAGCCACAAAGTAGTTCGAGTGTTTACCATGTGGAGCATACGCACGATGCATGTTGAAGATGAGAGGTTACAACTATGGGGGGCGCATATAGGTTTGCGGACCGTGCGTTTACCGCATGTGGAAGGAGGAGCAATCGTATGAGTGTTATCCTCCCGAAGCCGTTCACGCAACGTTTGGGCCCGCAAAGGAGTTTCGGCCGGGCTCCCGACGTGGATCAGTCTCAGATAGGTGGCTCTCTATCCAATGAAGTAGTGATGGGGAAGGTCGTGTTGAGATACCTAAATGCCTATGTGGTATGTGGTTGATTGAACGTGTATGGTTACCTTTGGGCACCCCTGTAGGGTTAAATCTTTTCGAAAAGCCGAGTCCGCGGTTATGGACGACTTGGGCAATGTGCTGGCTAAAAAGATCATAGACATCACCGTATATCTCAAATAGCTAAATTGAATAGTAAATAGCCATATTTGAATAATAAACCTGCTAAAACTTGATCAACGTGTGAGTGTCCGGACTTCTTCCTCGTGGGTAAATGATACGATGGAGTTGTCTCAGGACGGGTATTGCTTGGTGAGTAGTTTAGCCTAGTAGCGCAAGCGCTCTCTTACCTTATTCTAATTAGACGCAAGTTGTAGCGTGTCTTCTATAGTTGATAGGTGCTGCTGCTGCAAGTCCACAAACAGCCCCTTTCCAACCCCAATGCATGTGCATCGTACCTTCTTTTCCTCTTGTGCGTAAGACTTGCTGAGTACCGCCCGTACTCATACCATCGGGTGTCCGGTGCCGTGTTTTCACCGATGCAGGAGCGACAACAGAGTTCGACGATCTAGATGGTGGCTACTACGTAGAGTTTGACGCTGACTACGACGAGTAGATCGAGATCCTAGGCGGCAACCTGTGACCACCGTGGGCGGGTCCCCTCATTTATTTTCTGGCCTTTGGCCTTTGATGTAGTCTGTACTCAGACGAGTGTTATGCTTCCGCTGTATTCGGGACGTATGATCCCCTGTGATGTAATAAAAGTATTTCGAACTATGTTTATTTATCCTTTTGTGTCGTACATGTGCATGTGATGTATTCCAGTTTGTCTTGATCTCTGTCTTATACATTGAGAGCTATGCCAGTGATTTATGGCACAATTTGATGTGTTGCGTGGGAGCGGTAATCCCATGCCCTTCGATTGTGTAGCATAACCTGTGGGTTACATAGCCTCTTTGTATAATTCCGGGGTCGGGGTATTACAAATGGGTATCAGAGCATGGACCGCCTTTAGGAGCCTTTTTCTATTGGTCGCAGTTGAGTCTAGAAATTATTTTAGTAGCTATTCAGGAAAAATTAAACGCGAGAGTAGTAACTCTGTTCTCTTTATTTCTTTCCCCACCCACCCACCCTCCTTTTCTGGTAAGGAAGTGAAACGAATTTTTCTCTCCTTTCCTAAATTTTTCAAAATTAGGGTTTCACGTGGGTTTTTCCGTAGTACCTTCAGGTTGGAGTCGTGAATTGGTGAAAGATGTTGCTTCGGTTACTTCATCTTTGTTTTCCCTACTCCTGATGAGGACATCCCACATGTTGATACAACCACTGCACCTACAGCCACACACATACAAGGACCTATGACTCGAGCTCGTGCCAAACAACTTAATTATCAGGTACTTTCGTTTCTAGGAACTATTCCTCACATACATGAGAATATGATGCTGCCTAAATCAGATATGTATTTGTTACTCAGGAATATTGGATCTAGCATGGATGAGAAGGACAAGCATTGGAGCATAGCTATGCATGGAGGTGGCTGCAAGCATGTGAGGAATAAAGATGAGGCTACTTCTGAACTTTGAAGCCACCATGATGATGCAAGGAGGACATGGACGAATTATTCAAGATCATACATCATATTTGCATCCATAGTCATAGTTGGTGTTGCGACACCTTATTTTATGGGCCAGGCCCATGTAATTTCGGAATAAATATTGTAGGGTTTTTTAGGAGTCCGTATATGTGAAGGAGGGCCCATCTAGGGTTATTTTCGGCCACCCCCCATGGGTTGGACGAAAATCCCTTCTCCTCTTCCATATATACCTCTCCTTAGCCGCCATTAGGACTCGGATTTTGTTTAGTATAAGACTTAGCCATTGCTATTCTTCGCCATAGACAACAGTGTCGGTTCAGACCTTTTGTACTACGCACTTGCAGAATCCCATCTATAAAACTTTCATCTTTAATCCGCAATATCTTGATTGCATCTATAATTCTTGCTAGTTCTTCGATTGCTTGCAGGAATTGATCTTCGGATCAGGTTGATCTAGCCCCGGCGAGATCAATAGCCTCGGAAGTTGGTGTAGCGATTGCTAAGGCGCAACGTCACGCACGTTTGTAGTCGGATCGTCAACGTCGACCTCCACCCAAATCGAGAGAAATCCATCTCATCGAAAGATCGGACCCCCTTTATCTTATCAACTCCGGTGTTGCATCTTTTATGGTGCATCTAATGTCTATCCATGTTATCTGTTGCTATCCAATCCTTCTGAAAAATCTGTTATCTTTATCTGGTGCTTACAAATGTTGTCGTTATCCTCAGGATGACGAGGGGTAACAGCAACCCACCTCCGCCCCCTCCGCCACCATTCTCGGAGATGTTGACGTAGCTGATGCAAGTGGTGGCGCAGTTGGTGCAGACACAGGCAAACCAGATGATGCAAAACAACAACAACCGCAACGAGGGCAACGGCCACGTCTCACTCAAGGACTTCCTCAACCTCAACCCCAGGATCTTCGCCTCTCCGACTGAGCCCCTCGATGCTGACAACTGGCTTCGCGAGATGGAGAGGACTCTTCTCACGGCACGGGTGGCTCCTGACGACCACGTGCCCTTCGTCACCTTCCTCCTACGCGGTGAGTCAGCCTCGTGGTGGGAGAACCGCCAGGCCATGAGAGCTCCCGGCACGACTACTACCTAGCCGGAGTTCAAGGCTAGCTTCCTACGTCACCACGTCCCCGACGGACTCATGGAGCGCAAGCGCGAGGAGTTTTGCTCGCTCACACAGGGCCACATGGACGTCCTCAGCTATAGTCGGGTCTTCAACAACCTTTCCCGCTACGCTGGAGACGAGGTGTCCACTGATGCCAAGAAGCAAGCTCGCTTCCGCAAGGGCTTCAACCCGGCACTGAAGTACGCGCTCAACCTCATCAAGACGCAGAACTTCGAGGAGCTAGTTGACACCGCGCTCAAGGCCGAGCACGGACGTGCTGTGTTTGAGGAGTCTCGCAAGCACGCTCGTGAAGGTGGCTCTTCCTCAGGCAAGAACGTCGGACCACCTCAGAAGCGCAGAGTGTGGGTGCCCAACAGTGCCCTCGCATGATGTAGGCCAACCCAACGACAACACCATGTCAAGCAAGCCACCAAGGACTCCAAAGGGTGGCAAGGAACTCCATGGACTCCAATCAACTAAGGCATACGCGTGGATGAGGCGAAGGAAGCATCATGGACAAGGAGAGGAAGAAGGAGGCAAAAGCCAGGCTGGCCGGCCTCCCAGCCGGCCTAGGCCGGCCCCAAGGCCGGGCTCCAACCCGAGGCGGCGGGCCTCCCAGCTGGCCCAGGCCAGCCCCGAGGCCGGGCTCGAACCCGAGGCCGCCGGCCTCCCAGCCGGCCCAGGCCGGGCTGCATCCCGACGCTGCCGGCCCCCATGCCGGCCTCCCGGCCGGCCTAGGCCGGTCCCCAGGCCGGCCACCCACCGGAGCCGGCCGGCCTCCCAGCCGGCCTAGGCCGGTTTCCAGGCCGGACCTCCACCTGCGCCGGCCGGCCTCCAGGCCGGCCTAGGCCGGCCCCCAGGCCGGTTCCCCACCTTCCTGCCCTGTTTTGTACTAAGACTATAAATAGCTTTCCCCTTTCCCCATTCTAGGGTTAGACTGAATTTGATACTTGTGAGGCATGCTCCCCATCCCTCTGTGCTAGGGTTCCTCTGAGAGGATAGATCTTGTTGTTGCTACTCTTTCACTGCGGTGTCTCTAGTAGTGCAAACCAATCTTTCACTGCGGTGATTCTATTGGATCGGTGGACCGGCCGGTAAGAGCAATCGGTTTCAACAAGAGTAAGTTTGGCTTTGATTCTTCGATCCAAAGGCTACCTTTTTGAGGGTTTGTTGTTGGGTGGAGTTCTCAGCAGGATTTTCTAGTTATCCTTGTGTTTTGCCCACGAATCTCCCTCGCTACCCCTCCGTGTTCTTCGTGTTCATCCCCTTTTCCCCTCAAATCCGTGAAGATCGGGCCTAGCCCTACATCATTTGGTATCAGAGCAAGGGTTTCCACGGATTTGGATCGTGTTTCCACCTTTTATTAGCCTTTTCCCCACCAAATTTTTTTTCTTTCCCATACCAATTACGAAAATTCAAAAAAAATAGCCCATATGGATTTCGTTCGATCTTTCGATTTGTTGAGCGATTTGTGTTTTTGATCCACGGATCTCGTGCTTAAGACCTTTCCCCACTTTCCGTTGGTGTTCCGGAGGCCTTTTCCGCTCCAAGCCCAAGCGTGCCGCGCAATTCGTCGCCGGCGGTACTACCGGCCGCAATCGGTCCTACCGCCCGTTCGGCCGGTGCTACCGCCGCACGACTATTCACCGACTTCATCTTCGTGTCGCTTCATCGCTACCTCGACGGCATCAAAGGTATAGCTTCCGACACATCCATTTCCATTTCGCGAAACTTTTTCTTAGGAACTAGCTCTTCATAGTGTGAGCATTGCACTAGTGTGACACCAAGTGACCATATCATAATCTTGTGAGCATCTAGTTGTAGCGGACTCGGCTCGGGCAAAAGCATAAAGCAAAAGGGAAATAGAAAAGATTCAAAAAAAAAGCCGAGCCGTGATCCTAGTCATCCTCAAGCTCGAATAACCAATAGAGAAATGGGTACACTGGTGCAAATCGGGTGCTCCTTCCCATGCACTTGAGCTAGTTGTCCTTCGAGAGGTGGTGCGGCACGAGCATAGTCTTTGTTAGGTCCAAGTTGCTCCCCCCTATAGTCGCACCATCCACGTTTGTCTCCACGTGTAAGTCTCCTTTGTTTCTCGGATTGTGTGGTTAGTCTCTTTTGTTTCTTGATCTTTGTGGTTATCCTCCACCTCTTGCAATAGCCTTCTCGTTTGTTTCGTTTCGATTTCTTGCCACTTTGCCATACCTAAGCTCCTCATAAGTGTGTGTGTGAGTCGCTTTTGGATCACTAATCAACCAACTCTTACTCTTGTGACACCTTTGTCTCGGAAGGCATGCCCACTTGTCCAATACTATCAACCAAAGGTAAGAGCGGTTGCTAGCCACCACATACTCCACATATCACTTGTGTTTGCTTATCATGGCTAGGGAAGAACAAGTCGCCGAAACAAGCAAACAAGAGGAAGCAATCAAGAAGTACTTGGACGATTCCTTGCGCCGTTCCGAGGAGCGCCACCAAGCCGCACAACGCGAACGTCATGAGCACTTCACTAGACTTGAAGAGTCCTTGAGCAAGCTCCTCGAACAACGTCATCGGCGCTCATCAAGGCCAAGCTCAAGGACCTCGCACTGCTCCGACGCAAGAAACAAAGCACCAAGTGAGGTTGCTCAACATCATCGGCATCGACAACATCAGGAATGCCATCGTCCCACCACCCCACATCCTCAAGCACAATTGGATCCTCAACAAAAAGAGCTACCTTCATGTGAGTTGAGTGGTGAGGAAGTGAACCACCACGAGAGTGAGAGCCACCTTGCCGACTCCACCATATGTGACCTTGAGTGCTTCCAATTTGAGGACATGAGTGATACACCATATAAGTTGAGAGAGGTAGTCGATAGGGCAAACAAGGCCATTCCAATTCCTAAAGACATAACCTCTCCTTCTAGTGTATTGTCTTATGTTGTGCTAGGCTCCATGGAGGACGATACGCCTCAACTCGAGAAGATGTACATGGAGGACGAAGATGAAGCCACCCCATGTTTACATCGAGATGACCAAGTCGACCACATGGACGCCGCTTCGACTACCACAACACCTACTTCACATGAGAGGACATGCAAAGGTACGAATGTAGGTGTTGATGATGCCATGATCCCACTCATGGACATGATGATTTGTGAGCGCTTGCATGTTGTGGATGCTTCTATGGACATCATGTATGCTACTTTCTCTTTTCACTTGTGATACCTTGCCTAAAAACAATGTTGATCATGTGGATTCCCCTATTTGTGATGATGGTTCCATGAGCATGCCTTCCTATGCATGTTTCCACTTTTCTCCACTTGTTGCATGCAATATGTCGAACAATTTACATTTCACACGTATTGCTTGCAACAATGTTAACATGCTTGAAAATGAGTTTGCCCCCATAGCATCCTCAATTTTTGGAGTTCCTTACTTCAACCATGTTGAGCATTCCTCTTCCTTCATTGTACATGATGACCATCCACATACTTCACACTTTCATTTTGATTTTCGTGTGTTTGGTCATGTGCAAATGAAGAGACACATCATAATGGATGATGTGTACATATACCATGCACATATTTTCTTTTTATGGAATTTCATGTGTAATGGTACCCGCTTGCTAATGTCAACCTCCATTCAACATGAGTTGACCAAAAGAGCTTTGGCAAGCATAATCAATGACACCTTTACTTCGACCCCGGCTCTATTACCTTTCCCACGTTTTGCATCAAACAGCTTGCACACTTGCCCTTTGTTTTGGTTTGTTTGCAAATATGTGGATGGCTTTGCTTCCCCTCCTGAACTGCTTGTTTCAATGATCTTTCATCTACATGATTCCTGTGTTGCAACAAAGTTGTTGACAACTTGCTCTTTCCTCTGTTTTGTTGGCACCCATGATTTTGTTGAGACCATTTCCCACCTTGTGTTTTCACCACTCTCCCATCCATTGCCGAAGGTATCTTTACGATGTTTGGAATACAATGGACATCATATGGCTCAAATTGAGATAGCTATCCTAGCATTCTCAACCCTTTTTGGAGATCTTGTGTTTTCACATCGTGAGGATGTTTCGAGGAAGTACTTGCACACTGAGATCGCCTTTGCTTGGCCTCCAATGCTCGTATGCTTGGCTAACGGTGCTATGATTAACCTAGGACATGTCATCAATGATCTGCTCCTATATCATGCACACAAATGTTTTGCTTGGTCTTTGTTGTGTGTAGGTACAAATGAGTGGATCGCCACCCACAACTTCATGGCACTAGATTGCGCATCAACGGAATGTTGGCGTCTTGCTAAGGTGACTTCCTTCTACTTAAGTGCCTATGTCATGAACTTCAAGAATTGGCTGCTACTCTTTGAGTGTTGTTTCGTCTTCTTTGTGAGCTCTCTAGGTTCAATGCAAGGCGAAAGAACATTGAAGAGCATCCATACATTTGGCGTCACGAAAACCTACATGGTGATTACTACGTCAACGTCAAGCCATCTATCTCCTTCACATGATGAGGACGTGTTAGCGTCGAGGACGACGCTTTTCGAAGGAGGGGGAGATGATGTAGGCCAACCCAACGACAACACCATGTCAAGCAAGCCACCAAGGACTCCAAAGGGTGGCAAGGAACTCCATGGACTCCAATCAACTAAGGCATACGCGTGGATGAGGCGAAGGAAGCGTCATGGACAAGGAGAGGAAGAAGGAGGCAAAAGCCAGGCTGGCCGGCCTCCCAGCCGGCCTAGGCCGGCCCCAAGGCCGGGCTCCAACCCGAGGCGGCCGGCCTCCCAACCGGCCCAGGCCGGCCCCCAGGCCGGGCTCGAACCCGAGGCCGCCGGCCTCCCAGCCGGCCCAGGCCGGCCCCCAGGCCGGGCTGCATCCCGACGCTGCCGGCCCCCGTGCCGGCCTCCCAGCCGGCCACCCACCGGAGCCGGCCGGCCTCCCAGCCGGCCTAGGCCGGTTTCCAGGCCGGACCTCCACCTGCGCCGGCCGGCCACCAGGCCGGCCTAGGCCGGCCCCCAGGCCGGTTCCCCACCTTCCTGCCCTGTTTTGTACTAAGACTATAAATAGCTTTCCCCTTTCCCCATTCTAGGGTTAGACTGAATTTGAGACTTGTGAGCCATGCTCCCCATCCCTCTGTGCTAGGGTTCCTCTGAGAGGATAGATCTTGTTGTTGCTACTCTTTCACTGCGGTGTCTCTAGTAGTGCAAACCAATCTTTCACTGCGGTGATTCTATTGGATCGGTGGACCGGCCGGTAAGAGCAATCGGTTTCAACAAGAGTAAGTTTGGCTTTGATTCTTCGATCCAAAGGCTACCTTTTTGAGGGTTTGTTGTTGGGTGGAGTTCTCAGCAGGATTTGCTAGTTATCCTTGTGTTTTGCCCACGAATCTCCCTCGCTACCCCTCCGTGTTCTTCGTGTTCATCCCCTTTTCCCCTCAAATCCGTGAAGATCGGGCCTAGCCCTACATCATCGCACGTGGCACCTACGTTCCGGGTACTCCAGGGTCTGCTCCACGCCCACCCACCCCTGCTCCCAGGACCATCGCGGCACCGCCAAGGCCGACGGGTTCTGGTCCTACTCCGACCTACTACAAGTGTGGCCAGGAGGGCCACATCTCACCTCAGTGCCCGCAGAACCTGCTTCCTCCACCACCGCAGCCTCGCCCTGCTCCGAATCAGGCGATGGTGCGTGCTCCTACCCCGCAGAGGCCTCTCAACACCAACACTAGGCCTCAGGGACGTGCAGCCAGGGTCAACCACCTCAACGCTGATGCAGCTCAGGAAGCTCCAGAAGTTGTCCTCGGTACACTCTCAGTAAAATCAGTTGATGCTAAAGTTTTGTTCGATACTAGTGCTTCCCACTCTTTCGTATCAAAAAGGTTTACGGAAAAACATGAGCTATCCTTAGATCCTTTACCTGCCACTCTAAATGTACACTCTCCCGGAGGTCGGATGTTGTCTTCCAAAATAAGTCATGGCAACGAGATCCAAATCGAAGGCCAATTGTTTCTCGCTTGCCTCATAGTTATTGGAAACTCAGACATCGACGTCATTCTAGGCATGGATTGGTTGAAAGACAATAAAGCCAAAATCGACTGTGCCACGAATACGGCACTCTCTCTCACCCCTCTGGCCAGATAGTCTATTCTCCAAACTATCCACCTTCTGTCCAGCTCTTTGCTCTAAACGTCGATCCTCTCCAAGCAATCCAAAATGTTCCAGTCGTTTGCGACTTTCCTGATGTTTTTTCGGAGGAGCTCCTGGGTATGCCACCCGACAGAGCTGTTGAATTCGTCATCGAGCTTGAACCAGGTACCGCGCCTATCTCCAAAAGGCCTTACAAAATGGGTCCCCCTGAACTGATCGAGCTCAAGAAACAGCTCGAGGACCTGGAAAGCAAAGGTATATCCAACCAAGTTCGTCTCCGTGAGGATGCCCCACCATCTTGGTGAAGAAGGACAAAACAAGTCGTCTTGTCGTCGACTATTGTCCTGTCAACCTCCGCACAATCAAGAACAAATATCCTCTTCCTCGAATAAATGATCTCTTCGATCAACTTGCCGGTGCAAAGGTCTTCTCTAAAATGGACCTAAGAATGGGTTATCACCAAATAAAAATCAGGAAAGAAGATATCCCTAAAACAGCCTTCACCACTCGCTACGGTCTCTACGAGTACACCGTCATGTCTTTCGGTCTCACAAATGCTCCAGCAACCTTCTCTCGTCTCATGAACTCTGTCTTCATGGAGTACCTCGACAAGTTCGTGGTGGTCTACCTCGACGATATCCTCATCTACTCCAAGTCCGATGAAGAGCATGCTGAACACCTGCGCCTCATCCTCACAAAACTCCGAGAACAACGTCTCTATGCCAAGTTCTCCAAGTGCGAGTTCTGGCTTCCTGAAGTCACCTATCTTGGGCATGTCATCTCTGGAAAAGGCACCGCTATTAACCCAGAAAGAGTCAAAGCAATTCTCGACTGGCCTACTCCTAAAACAGTCAAGCAACTCAGAAGCCTCCTAGGTATGGCTGGCTACTATCGCCGCTATATCGAAAACTTCTCCAAAATCACAAAGCCCCTCACCAAACTCCTCAAGAAAGACAAGAAATTCATCTGGAGTCCCGCATGTGCAGAAAGCTTCCAGCTCATAAAGAAAAAGCTCACCACTACTCCTGTCCTAGTAGCACATGATACCTCCAATCCTTTCCAAGTCTTCTGTGATGCCTCTCTCCAAGGACTAGGCGGAGTCCTCATGCAAAACCGTCAAGTCGTCGCTTACACTTCTCGTCAGTTGCGTCCTCACGAGCTCAACTATCCTACTCATGACCTTGAACTTGCTGCTGTCGTGCATGCCCTCAAAACATGGCGTCACTATCTCATGGGCAACACTTGTGAAATCTTTACCGACCACCAAAGCCTCAAGTACCTCTTCACTCAGCCAGATCTGAACCTCAGACAAAGGAGATGGATCGAGACCATCAAAAATTTCGACCTCACTCTCAACTACACCCAGGCAAGGCTAATGTCATGGCCGATGGCCTCAGTCGCAAATCTTATTGCAACAACCTCATGATCAAGGAAAGCCAACCTGAACTCCATGAGGAATTCTGCAAGCTAAACCTGGAAATTGTTCCCCAAGGTTACCTTGCAAGTCTCACAGTCACTCCCACTCTCGAGGACAAAATCCAAGAAGCTCAGCTCCGTGATCCTTCTATCAAGAAAATAAAGGAGAATGTTCTCCTTGGCATGGCAAAGTATAAGTGCTTCTCTCTTGACAACAATGGAACAGTGCGGTTTGAAGGACGCATTGTGGTTCCCAAACTCGAAACCTTAAGAGAGCTGATCCTCAAAGAAGCTCATGACACTCCTCTTTCTATCCATCCGGGAAGCACCAAAATGTATCAAGACCTCAGGCAAGTATATTGGTGGACCAGAATGAAGCGTCAAATTGCTTGCTATGTCTCAGAATGTGATGTCTGTCGTAGAGTTAAGGCAGAACACCAAAAACCACCAGGATTGTTGCAACCGTTGAAAATTCCTGAGTGGAAATGGGACAAAATTGAAATGGACTTCATCACAGGCTTCCCTAAGTCCAAGAAAGGCAATGATGCAATCTTCGTTGTCATCGACCGTCTCTCCAAGGTCGCTCACTTCTTCCCGGTCAAGGAATCAATCTCATCAGTTCAGTTGGCAGAGCTTTACGCCACAAAGATCGTTCCTCTTCACGGTGTTCCGTTGGAAATCAGTTCTGATCGTGGAAGTCTTTTCACATCAAGGTTCTAGAAAAGCTTTCAGGAAGCAATGGGCACAAAACTCCTGTTCAGCACAACTTATCACCCTCAGACTAGTGGTCAAGTGGAAAGAGTCAATCAAATCCTTGAGGATATGCTCAGAGCCTGTGTTATCTCCTTCGGCATGAAATGGGAAGATTGCCTCCCGTATGCTGAGTTCTCCTACAACAACAGCTATCAAGCAAGTTTGGGCATGGCCCCCTTTGAAGTTCTCTATGGCCGCAAGTGCCGCACTCCTCTCAACTGGTCTGAAACTGGAGAACGTCAACTCTTTGGTCCTGACATCATACAAGAGGCAGAAGAAAAATTTCACATCATCCGAGAGAACTTGAAAATTGCTCAGACACGGCAGAAAAGCTACTATGACAGCAAGCACAGAGATATGGTCTATGCTCCTGGTGATCTCGCTTACCTTCGTGTCACTCCTCTGAGAGGCACTCACCGCTTTGGCATCAAAGGCAAGTTGGCTCCGAGATACATTGGTCCTTTTCCAGTTCTTTCCAGACGTGGAGAATTGGCCTACCGGTTGGAACTTCCGGAAAAGCTCTCCAAGGTGCACGATGTTTTTCACGTGTCCCAACTCAAGAAGTGCTTCAAAGATCCAGGCCGAGCAGTTGATCACGAGACGATCGATCTTCAAGAAGACCTCACCTATCATGAGCATCCTGTCTGTATTCTTGACGAGGCTGAACGTCGCACCCGCAACAAGTCCGTCAAGATTTTCAAGGTGCAATGGTCTCATCACTCCGACAAAGAGGCAACATGGGAACGCGAAGATCACCTTCGATCCGAGTATCCCGACCTTTTCACTTCTTAGGAATCTCGGGGCGCGATTCCTTCGAGGGGGGGCGAATTGTAACATCCCAAAAGTAATCCCCTCTAACTTTCCAATTTTTTTGTTTTCAATTATTGCATCTTCATGACATCATCTTTGTTGTTGCATTGGTGGTTTTACAAAAATAAAGAAAACAAACAAAATGAGTTGTTATTTTATTTATGCCTTTATCACATGTGACAACTCTTTTAATTTGAAAACCAAAATAATAAAACTAATTTTGTTTTGGACAAGCAATTAAATTGTTGTTGAAATTGCTAGGTCACAAATTATTTTGGTGGGAAAACAAAACCCTAACCCTATTTTATTTTCCCTCTTTTCTTTTCTCCCTTTCTAAATTTTCTGAAAAAAGAAAATAGCAAAATAGAAAAAACTAAAAACTGGGCCAAAGCCCAACTCCTCCCTCTCTTCTTCTCTCTTCTTCCTCTCCCCGGGCGGCCCAGCTGCGGCCCACCTTCCCCGGCCTTTCTCCTTTTCTTCTCCCCGACACACCCCTCCTACAGGCGACGACGCGCCCCGCCGTTTCCGACGCCACCTCGCCACCCTCTCCCTGCTTTAAAGCAGCCACCAGCAGCCTCTCCTCCCACCAACTCCAACCCTAGCCACCCTCCTTTTCCTCTCCGCCGCCTCTTTTCTCCTCTCCTTCCCCTCCGTTTCCTCTCTTCTCCTACCCGAGAGCACCACCACCCTTCACTAGCTAGAGAGGTTCATCGTCGCCATGGGGTAGCAGCGGCGGAGGTCATCCACGTCGTCGTCATCACGCGCTGTATCCAGATGAAGTAGACCCAAGGGTAGCGCATCGTCTTCTTCCCCGACGTTTTCTTCCTCGGGCCGGCGTCTACCTCCTGCATCGGCTCTTCATCCTTCTTCCGTCGTCGCCTTCGCCGATCTGCTCTTCCCCGACGCCTTGGTGAGCACCACCGCCGCCTCTGGCCCTCTTCTCCCTCTCCCCTTTGCTCTGGGTGCTCGCCGTCGAGCGGCACCACCGGTAGCATATCTAGACGCCGCCATGTCGAGCACGGGCAGCTCGACCACGAGCTCGTGTTGTCCCCTCTGTTTAGCCCATGCATGAGCCTGCACGCCATGCACCAGATCCAGCACGCACACCGCACACGCACCTCCACATACGCAGCGCCTCCACGGGCTGGTCGACGACGATCTGTTCCTCGCTGTTGCCACCCTGCTGTCTGACTGAGTTTGCTGTCTCTGTTTCAGTTAACCGAAACACCTATGTCTTATTCAAAACAGAAGCAGATCCTATCACAAACACTTAGCAGCCGAGTAGATCCCGAGTTCGATTCCCACGGGAGCGAATTAAAACACCCTTTTTTTTCCCTTCGGTAGGTCCCTGACAAGTGGGTCCGCGGGTCCCACCTGTCATTCTGATAGGTAGAAACCACCCCGGTGACAAAAGTTTTCCAGATCCAGATATGAGTTTTTGCATAAAAGCCTAGTTTTCGAATCCTTCTACAATTAAGTCCCCGTTTATAGTTTTCTGTCTTGTTTTTGTAAATAATAAATAACACATGTTTCTTTTGTCAAAAATTACACTAAAAATATGTTTTGAAATCAGAAAATCATAAACTAACCAAATATGAATTTTTTTTTGATTTTCGGAATTAATTAAAGTGGCAAAAATAAATAAAACTTTTGCTAAATAATTAATCTTGTTAAATTCATAACTTTTGATCTACTTATCCAAAAATTATGAATTTTATATCAAATTGAAGCTAAAAATGTAATCTGTTTAAATCTATTTTTTTTGCATGCATGTTATAATTAATTTAACTTTCAGGTAAATTGAAAATTCAATTAATTGAATTAATTAAATGCCCTAATTGCCATATTTGTTAAATAAATTGCTAAATCCTAATTTAACTTGCCTAATAAAATGTTTAGCACTTAAATTGCTGCATATTAAATTTTGTCATGTCATCATGCTTGATTGAATGCATTTGTATTGATTTTTCCTTTTGTTATGTTTTGGGGTTACCCGTAGACGACGACGTTGCTGAGTACCCCGACACCTCCGAGGATCTAGCCCAGTACCAGGCTACTGAGCCAACAGGCAAGCAGCCCCTCCCCAACTTTCTCATGTGATGCCTATTCCTGTCTTGCATGCTTTAGGACTTCCGTTCTGTTGTGTCTTACGATTCCTACTAGAAATTGCATAGCTTGTTAGAAGTCCAGTTATTCCTGATATGCCTGCCTATATCCTATGCTTGTTTTCCAGTTACTACCTACTAGCATGCTTAGGAGTTGATTGTGGTCTATCACATGTTTAGTTGGTAAATCTTAATAATTGAAGACTTGCTATGTAGGAATCACTTTATTATAATTAAAGATAAGGCACCGGCGGAAGGCCTAGGAAAAACCGTTCTTTTCCGCTTATCCAAGAATGAGCGCCCTACCCACACGTGGGAAGACTTATGGAACCCCCCGCAACTCAGTACCGGATCTGCTATATTGGTTAGGGAGCCACAAAGTAGTTCGGGTGTTTACCATTTGGAGCATACGCACGATGCATGTTGAAGATGAGAGGTTACAACTATGGGGGGCGCATATAGGTTTGCGGACTGTGCGTTTACCTCATGTGGAAGGAGGAGCAATCGTATGAGTGTTATCCTCCCGAAGCCGTTCACGCAACGTTTGGGCCCGCAAAGGAGTTTCGGCCGGCCTCCCGACGTGGATCAGTCTCAGATAGGTGGCTCTCTATCCAATGTAGTAGTGATGGGGAAGGTCGTGTTGAGATACCTAAATGCCTCTGTGGTATGTGGTTGATTGAACGTGTATGGTTACCTTTGGGCACCCCTGCAGGGTTAAATCTTTTCGAAAAGCCGAGTCCGCGGTTATGGACGACTTGGGCAATGTGCTAGCTAAAAAGATCATAGACATCACCGTATATCTCAAATAGCTAAATTGACTAGTAAATAGCCATATTCAAATAATAAACCTGCTAAAACTTGATCAACGTGTGAGTGTCCGGACTTCTTCCTCGTGGGTAAATGATACGATGGAGTTGTCTCAGGACAGGTATTGCTTGGTGAGTAGTTTAGCCCAGTAGTGCAAGCGCTCTCTTCCCTTATTCTAATTAGACGCAAGTTGTAGCGTGTCTTCTATAGTTGATAGGTGCTACTGCTGCAAGTCCACAAACAACCCCTTTCCAACCCCAATGCATGTGCATCGTACCTTCTTTTCCTCTTGTGCGTAAGACTTGCTGAGTACCCCCTGTACTCATACCATCGGGTGTCCGGTGCCAGTGTTTTCACCGATGCAGGAGTGACAACAGAGTTTGACGATCCAGATGGTGGCTACTACGTAGAGTTCGACGCTGACTACGACGAGTAGATCGAGATCCTAGGCGGCAGCCTGTGACCACCGTGGGCGGGTCCCCTCTTTTATTTTCTGGCTTTTGGCCTTTGATGTAGTCTGTACTCAGACGAGTGTTATGCTTCCGCTGTATTCGGGACATATGATCCCCTGTGATGTAATAAAAGTATTTCGAACTATGTTTATTTATCCTTTTGTGTCGTACTTGTGCATGTGATGTATTCCAGTTTGTCTTGATCTCTGTCTTATACATTGAGAGCTATGCCAGTGATTTATGGCACAATTTGATGTGTTGCGTGGGAGCGGTAATCCCATGCCCTTCGATTGTGTAGCATAGCCTGTGGGTTACATAGCCTCTTTGTTTAATTCTGGGGTCGGGGTATTACACACCCCGCCACAGTCGAGCCCCCACATGCAACTGGGGTGAGTTCCGCATCCCTTAGGCCCTCTTTCGTTTCCTCTCTCTCCCTCGCGTCGTCTCGCCGTGGTCAACGTGCTCGTCACCACCGTTGCCGTCCTGCACGCCACCGTGCCCCGGCCTGGGCCGGCCAGACGGCCGGTCGCCTCAGAAAGTTGCCCGGCCTTGGCACCGGTTTGGGCCGGCCGGGAGGCCGGCAGCCTGAGGCATTGCCCCGGCCTAGCGCCCGGTCTGGGCCGGCTAGGGGGCCGGCCACCTCAGCCACAGGCCCGGCCTGGAAACCGGCCTGGGCTGACGTGGAGGCCGGCCCGCACAGTAAAAACAGTAAAATAAAATAAATTAAATAAATTAATAACTAATTGAATATTGCTTCAAAGTTAGCAAATCAAATATCAAATTGTTCAGAAAAACAATACCTATCAATTGGTAACATTGCCATGCCTTTTTGAGTAAATACTTTTGCCTTTATTTAAGAATTCCTAAAATGGCATAAATAATACCTAATTTGGGAAAATCATAATTCGATAAATATTTAACCAAAAATTGTGAATAAAATATCAAAGTGATCAGCATGTCAAATGCTATCAAACCATGCTAATATCATATCATAATCACAAATTTTCTTATGATGTTATTCTTTAATTGATTAAAGGAATCAAATTCGAATAATTATTTAATTCACTATTTATTCATCGAAACTCGGAAAATTACAAATAAGGTACCAAAATGATCGGAAGAACGAAACCTACTTAACCATGTCATGTTCATGCATATTTAAGCCACTTCTCTTGTATTGTAATAAATTATAAATAATGTGGTCACTAAGATAAATATGGGGTTGTTTCCAAATAATTGCACTAATTATTTAGAACTCCATTTAATTTGTTAGATAAATTAAATGATGATATCTTTGCATAAATTTGACATGTCATCATGATTGTCCATTGCACCTTGTCTTCGTGTGATTTATTCGTTCTTTTGTATTATTTTGGGTATCGATAGATTCCGGAGTCGAGGGTTCCCTCACCTATTCCGACGAGCAGTACTACACGCCCCGGCAGCAAGGCAAGAGATAACCTAACCTTCTTGGCATCTAGCATCCTATTGCTTTTATAAACTTATTTTATCCACTATAATATTGCATGTGATTCCAATGACAATTTTGGTCAATGTAGAGTATCCTATGAATGCATGTTTTTCCCCGAACCAATATAGGTAACCCCACCTATGAACCATAGGTTTGATGTGTTGGCCGGAGACGAATATATAATTGTGGTATATATATATATATATGCTTAGTTATGCTTAGCCTTGCTTAGTAGAATACTTTGTTGCCCGTTGATTAAATTCCATATTTATGATGTTGATGGAATGATTCGGACATGGTGGTTACTTGTGGTTACTTAATTAAATTGCTAAAAGGCTTGGATGAGTTGCCATCGGGGATGGTGTTTTGCCTCATTCTTGCCGCCTAGGCTGAGAGTGCTTTTAGCTAGAACCAAGAACCGAGCATGTTGCCATTGGTGGGAGTATGGGCTCCTTACTGACCGAATAATTTGTGAGGGGCTTGTCAAGGGTCCTCTAGTTTGCTATTTCCATTTGCACGTGAGTTGTGTGGGTGGAAAAGAAATGATGAGGACGGTGGTGTTTAGGATGTGGCCGCAGGGCAGGGCATTGTAGGCGCTGAACCTGTCCTTCCGCACACTGATGGTCCTTGAGTAAGCCTCATGCAATGTAAAGGTCTAACCGCGCCCACTCACCGGCCTTCCCCGGAAGAGGGCCAATCAGGTGAGCGGGACGGTACCAATGGGTAAATTAGTACACCCCTGCAGGGTTTAATCTTTTCGAAAAGCCATGTCCACGGTTATGGACAAACTCTTGGGAAAGGCGAATTAGTTCATAGAAAAGTATAACCTAATTAATTAAAACTTGGCAGCTAAAGGTTGCAACTCAACGTGTGTGTAAAAGGTTCATTTCCTCGAGGGTGATTCGAGGGAGTGCCTTGGTGGTGACGAGTGATGATTCTTGGTACTATTTTGGTTCGATGAGAACCAAAGGAAAATGTTACTCTCTTATCCCTTTTTCAGAAAATATTCTGAGTAGTCGATGCCATGGGTCTTTTATATCTTTTAAAAATGAAAATCTAGCTTTATGCAAATTAGCTACATACAGCTTTAGAGCCTCCGTCATCATTGGGCCTATATCGCCCTACTAAACTTGCGAGTATGTCGTACTCAGTCTCTCTTTGATGCCTTTATAATTTGTTTCAGGGGAGGACGACAACGAGCACACAGGTCTTCCTGGACATCGACGAGTAGTTCGGGGTTCCTAGGTGGCAGCTTGGGACCGTGGAACAAGCTGGCTGGGATTGTTTATATATAGGCCTCTTAGGTCATATATTTGGATCTTGTTGTACTAGACAACACTACTTCGCTTCCGCATGATGTACTGATGGGTCGGTGACCCCTTTTGTGTGTATTATTTGTATCTTTCTCATATATGAGTTGCTATATGCTTTTGTGTCGTAGAGTCTGCAATGTGCCAGTTGTTCCACAAGTCTTGGTCACTGTTTTATACATTGATAGCTATGCCAGTGTTTATGGCACGATCGATGTGTTGCGTGGGAGCGGTAATTCCATGCCCTTCTATTGTGTAGCATAGCCTGTGGGTTACATAGACTTTTTGTATAATTCTGGGGTCAGGGCGCTACAAGTTGGTATCAGAGCAGGACTGCCTGTAGGAAACCCTTTCTATTGGTCGATGTCAAGTCTAGTTGAAAATTATTTATAACCTAAAAATGAGTTGTGAAAACTTTCTTAGGATTCTGTTTACTCCTCATCCAACTCAATCTACTCTGATCTCTTATCTCTATTTGTTTTATGCTTGGTGTCGAAGTTTAGGTTCTCGGGGTTTGGGTTCTACCGTCCATTGTTTGTCTCGAGTCCGTTACATCCATTTGCTATCGCCGTGATGACGTGATGTCGCCGTGGTTGCCTAAATATGTTTTGTGTTGGTGCTATCTTATGGCTCTATATCTCCACTAATATAAAAGAGAGAGAGGGGGGTATGACACAGACGATCTGAGCCGTTCAATCCCAATCCAACGATCCAGGGCCTCCCAATGATGAGGTGCTCATCATATTCAACGCCCACGCCGGAAAGAAAAAAACGAGCCGCTTCTCGCCCCTGCGCCGGAAAAAAAAAGAGCCGCTGCTCGCCCCTGCGCCCCCCGATCCCCTCCCTGCGCCCCCGTCAATCTCCTCCTCGCCCTGCGCCGCGCCGGTCACCCTCCTGCTGCTCCGCCGCCGCTGCGCCGCGCCGCTGCCGGCGCAGCTCACCCTCCTGCTGCTCCGCCGCTGCCTCCCCACTCCCCCACGAAGTGACGCACGAAACAGCCTATAGGGAGAAAACCGCCGTCCTCGATCTTCTCTAATAGCTGGCCGACGATCTGCGCTTGACGTATGCCCGAAGCGCTGCCGCCGCCCCTGACTGCCGCCAGAGAAAACCGCACCTCCAGTCGGAATCCAATCCCTTCTCCCGTTTTCCCCTAACTACCCGTCCGCAAGGACTGGACACCGCCGCCGGCACGCATACACCGTCCTGCCCGCGCCAACCTTCCTGACGCGACGGAGCCGCCGCACCGCCATGTCATACGCGAGCGCGTCGCCTCTGCACTGCCCTAGCCTTAGGTGAGGGCCCCCTCGACGCACTGCCCGACGTGAGCGCGCCGCCGCAAGGACGCCGCGAGCGACATGCCGCCGTCTGCACCCACCCTTGCGTCTGCACCTACCGCCCATCTACACACGCCCGTCCTGTACCCAGCACGACGACGTGCTGCTCCTCCAAGGATTCCAGAGTCCTCGCTAGAAATTTCAATGTATCTGTGTTTCAAGATTCAACATGCATGCGGATGTGAGAATATTGGTGTTGAAGAATAGGATTAGTACCACCAGATTGGATGAGTATATGCACTTGCAGCTGCAATTAGTAGGATATCAAAAATATTTTTGTTGGGTCAATTATTAATCTTTGTGCTCTTTGGTAAGAGAAATTGTGTACCGTGTTGCCGTGGATGATAGTATTAGTACCAAGCTTCATAAGGTAAAAAGCCTCATATTGGAATAGTATTCTGATTTTGGATTCATTTCTCTTGCAGGTATGAAGAATATCTACTGTCTACTGTATGATAACAGAGCATAAACCTTGGCTGGCCACACTGGATGTCTGGTTTAATGGTTGATTATGAACTGCAATTATCTTGTAGGTAAGTACCATCCTGTAGTCTAATATTTCATTTAACATGCTATTTTGATAAAATGGGTGTTAAATAATAAGATTAGTCCCACCAGGTTGGATGGCCATATGCACTTGCAGGCGATGGTGAAGAATTTCCGGTCATTCATTATATTTTGGCCTTGAATGCCCGTTCTTGTGGTTATTTTGGAATGTATGGTTTTCCTGTATGATAGTATTAGTACAAGCTCCAGAAGGTAAAAAGCTATGGAACACTATCCTCAATTTAGATTCTCAGAAGGTATATAGTATCATATGGATCTCTATCTATTTCTCCACATATTTGCAATTTGCTGAAGATATGTTCTGTTATGCACTTATGCAGGCAGTATGGTCTCTCTTTTTAGCAAGCAGACAGTTAAAAACCTACGATCCTGCAATAGGTGTTGTGGCCATGATTCTTGCATTCATTCAGGTTGATTAGCAGTAGAATCATTAGTACCCAAGGAAATGCAACATAATCATTAGCACCTTATGATGACTAGCACTGCCTGGACTAATTTGATGTGTGTCTGCCATCACAGGCCAGCAGCCGTGCATCCCATGTGTGCCCTGCCGTCACCTGCTCGTCGTCGCAAATGGGCATTCAGGTACTTTACAACCTAAACTTTCCCAACTGTGTATCCCATACTTGCTGACTCTGGATCTCAAACGTCGATTAATTTACGTCAACGTCCTCTTTGTTAATTTACATCACCATCCAAAATTGTCTTATTTTACAATTCAAGTTTCACTTCTAAGATGTGGGAAACAGTGTGACTCAACAATTTGTTCTGTGAAGTTTCTAAACATTTTTCGAATGACATGCACATATCACAAATAAGTGAACCTCTGCTGTGGTTCAAACAATTTTATTACCTTTTAAGTGAACCTCTGCGTTCTTCAAATTTCACTTCTTTGTGCAGGCCTGACTTCATAAGCTCCGTTATAGTTTACGCCATCCCGTTTTGGTGTTGTTGGTATCATGAAATCCACCCACGGACCATCTACACTCCTATTGTGTTTGAACACTATTTGAATTGTGCGTGGCCTGAACGCTAGACCTTGGGTAAGCTGAAATTATAGAATTTGGTATTGCATAACATATATATGTATAGCTTCTGTCAAGAGTCGGGACCATTTAGTATTGTCACACAATATTAGTGCCTAAATATTTGAAGATAAGAGATGAGCCAGGTTAGTTGTTACAAACTGTTTCACATTTTCCAGGTTATTGATGCTTTTCCGCTTGATATTGTTGTTGGCAACTTGCACATCGGAGCAGATGGTATTGCTAATGGATTTAGTGGCTCATGGCCGGCCTTCTCTCTAAGCAAACATGCCGTATTCAGCTATTTGTCCTTTGGAGATTAAGGTTTCCATACTCTCTTCACTTGAGTTTCCCTTTATGCGTAAGAAAATAAAAAGAACTCAAGCTAGCCAATGTGGTGAAATGTTCGTGTTGTTTTTGTGCAATTTTTATTCAGATTTGCTGGTATTTCTATATCAGGAGTTATGATGTTCACTTGGATATAGTAGTTGGGAACTCGAATAGAGAGGTCATGAGAATGCTTAATTAAGCAGACATCACATTTTTGTTGTTGATTAATTGAAGATATGAGCTAATTCGGCATATTAATTTTCTCCATCCTTTATTAATTGGACTGTCAAAGTACATTGGTTGTACTTTTGTATCACCATCCTTTATTAATTGGAGTATTTGTCTTGTATAAGATGTGGCATTTGGCTGTAGAAAGTTCCCTGGTTCCCTGTAGAAACTTATTGGTGTTACTATTGTTTTGTACCTTTTAGATATAATTTTTCTGCGTGATCTGTGTTATTTGTAGACCTTGAACCAGCCCATATGATACACTTGAAAAGATGGAATAAATTCATTTTCTCTTATGTTCATTAATTTGGTTTAATGAATCATATTCAAAGTCATGTTGTTATGTTTGGAAGAGGTGGTGCACAATGGCGATGGAAGAATTGATAGAGATTGTTTAACGGGCCGCCTCTCCACTATTTCTGAATGCTGCCGATGCGTAGAATATATGGCCTCGAATCTCTATCTTATTTCTCTTGCCATCTATCTAATTTTTTTTCTTTATTATGCCTTGAGGTCAGAGAGAGTGAGAAGGAAGGGAAGGCCTATCCACTATCGTGCATTAGTCTTCCTTCATACGTGTGGCTGTACCAGGTAGAAGACGATGACAAGAAAGGACGATTTGTCAATGAAGGACAGCGCGAGATTGTTTCACTTCCTATTGAGTAAGGACAACCAAGTGGTATTCAGCTGCTCAGTTTTGCTTTCTTGGAATGTCCTTTGTAGCTGCTACCTGCTCGAGCCATGCCAGATTTGTAGGTTATTATAGCCTCAACTAGCTAATTCAATTTGAAGTAAATATTAGTTTATCATTCCAGTTAATGTTATATAGATGTTTAGTTGTCTTTTGTATTGTTATTTACAGTACAACTGTTCTCAATTTTTCAAGATTTTGTTTGCAGATTATTAAAATGGGTTGAGATCAAGAGTTCAAGGCGTGAAGCTAAATATTTCTAATCAGGACTTTGAACCGTCGCAGCTCCTTGGTTACCAGGTTGTGTGTGCCAAAGCCATTTCCATGCAAGATTGGTGATCCAGTAGCAACGTGGTTAATTGTTACTGTTTTTTATAATTCCTCTATCATAATTCATTCTCCGTAAGATTAACACAAATGCTAGAGTATTATAAGGATGCGGTATTGTAGGCAATTCAGGGATAGCAACGACGTGTGTAAAATGCTAGGGATAATATACCCAGCTTTAAGCATAAGAGTATTCATTGCCATGTTGAAGATGATCAATATTTGAAGATGTTGTAAATATATTGTGTTGGGACTGATTTTCAATTGTGTCCCTTTTTTTACTGATTATATTTTCTTTCTGGACATGGTTTCTATATCCGATGGAGTTGGTATAGATTAGCCTATGCAGTTTGAGAAATTTAAAATAAGTTTCTACACCGGCCATACCGGATAAAGCATGAAGAATTTTCACATCTCTAACAACGAGAAATTTAGACAGTTTGGTAAGAATGGATAACTTCCTCTTCTATCATTGCTTTCAAGAATACCATTTTCCCGTGAGCATCATTTTTTTCAGGTTTCTACAATTCAGTTAGCACACTTAAATGTTACTGATTTTAATCTTGTATGCAAAATTCCTTTAATAGTGTTTATTGTGAGTGATTTGCGTTCTCATTTTCAAGATGATTGGAAAGATAATTTGACATATTCAGGTAACTTGTGATTTTATTTTGATGGATGGTTACCCAAGGATTTGATCCGAATAGATCTTTTCAGACAATTCATTATGAACCAAAGTTATTATTACATCTGAAAAGATGGGGAAATGATTTGATTTAATTCCATGCTTTGCACAAACCATTTAATGAAATCATGTATGTCTGAATGTTTAGATGCAGATCACATGTGGTTCGTCAGACAAACTGAATTTGTATTACTCATAAAACGCGTATTACGCGTGCACTTTTACTAGTATCTGGAAGGACTCTAATGATCTATCCTAACTGTTCAAGTTGGTTACTAACTATGTCCTTGTCCCAAATCTTCAGAATGGCTCCTGCCCGTCGTGGTAACCAAGGTGATCCGGATGCACCGCCGCCACCCTCAATGGCGGAGGTTCTGATGGCCATCAAGGAGAACCGGCTGCGAAATGAGCGTCTTCTCGAGCAGTTGGTTCAACAAGGGGCCAGGAGGAACAACGACTGCAACACTCTCACCGAGTTTTTGCGGTCCCAACCTCCCACCATCTCTGAAGCTAAGGAGCCGCTTGATGCGGATGATTGGCTGAGGGCCCTCGAGCGCAAGTTCGCGGCCTTGAACGTTCCGGTGGCGGAACAAGTCAACTTCGCCACCTACCTGCTGAATGGAGCCGCCAGCTCCTGGTGGGAGAGCCATGTGTCGATGTTCGACGCTGGCCATGCCTTCACATGGGCGGAGTTCCTCGCTGCCTTCCGTGCGGCGTACATCCCCAAGCCTATCATGGACCTCAAGAGGAGGGAGTTCCTAGACTTGACCCAGGGACGCATGGACGTCCAAGCCTATGGGCGGGAGTTCAACCACCTCTCCCGTTACGCCCCTCGGGACGTGAAGAATGATGAGGACAAGCAATACCTGTTCCGCAAGGGGCTCGCGCCTCGGCTCCGATACGATCTCCTGCCTTTCAAGTTCCAGTCCTACCAGGAGCTCTACAACCAGGCTCTCACTATGGAGCAGGGTAGGAAGGAGCTGGAAGCTTTCAAGAGGCCAGCTCCCATGGACAAGCAGAGTTCCTCTTCTACTGAGGGCAAGAAGCGCCGGGTCTTCGTGCCTTTCAGTGCGGTGCCACGTGCTCCTTTCGCGCCAAGGCCCTTAGGTTACTTGCCACCTCCGCGTCGCCCCGCTACTTCAACTTGGGTGCGGCGGGAGGCGGCTTTCGACCTCAGCTGCCTGGACCACCGGGGCTCACTTGCTACAACTGTGGCCAGCCGGGTCACTTCTCCAAGGATTGTCCTGAGAAGGCACCCGCTCCCTCCACACCAGCAGCCAAGGCTACGAGTGTCAGCCGTGGACGACTGAACCACGTCTCGGCTGAAGGAGTCGAAGAGGACCCCGGAGTTCTCATGGGTACGCTTCGAATCAATGATTACCCAGCTTCAGTCTTGTTTGATTCTGGAGCATCGCATTCATTCATATCCATATCATTTGCACACAACCATCAAATACCGTTTGAGAACATGGACTCCCCGCTAGTGGTTAAAACACCAGGGTCTCATTGGCAAACCAAGTGGGTTACTTCCGAGGTTCAGAATACCATAGGCTACTGGTCCTTTCCGTTCCAGCTGATAGCACTGAAGTCAGATGGGCTAGATGTGATTCTGGGTATGGATTGGCTAGTCAAATATCAGGCCAACCTGGACTGTGCTACCAAGTCTGTCACCGTGGTCCACCCAACCGTCGGGCTGGTGAGTTATTGGTCACCTTCGTCCGCAGTTCCATCCACTGCCACTTCTCTCTCTCCGGAGATCAGTCTGTGCTTCATGGAAGGTATCACCCCTCCTGAAATGCATGAGGTTGCTGTGGTGTGTGACTTCCCCGATGTTTTTCCCGAGGAATTGCCTGGCATGCCACCTGATCGAAGTGTGGAGTTTGTCATCGAGTTGGTCCCGGGAACTGCCCCAATTTCCAAAAGGCCCTACCGCATGCCAGCAGAAGAGCTAACTGAACTGAAGAAGCAACTTGATGAGCTGCTGGAAAAAGAATTCATCCGTCTGAGTAGCTCGCCATGGGGCTGCCCGGTCATCTTTGTCAAGAAGAGGGATACAAATGTTCCTCGGCTGGTTGTTGATTACCGCCCTTTGAATGCGGTGACCATCAAGAAAAAATATCCTATTCCTCGGATAATTGACCTATTTGATCAACTAGCTGGTGCAACGGTATTCTCCAAGATGGATCTGAGGTCAGGCTACTACCATCAGATCAAAATCAGAAAGGAGGATATTCCGAAGACGGCTTTCACTACCCATTATGGGTTATATGAGTACACTGTCATGTCCTTCGGCCTCACAAATGCTCCGGCCACATTCATGAGGCTGATGAACTCCATCTTCCACGAGTACCTCGACAAGTTCGTCATTATCTACATTGATGACATCCTTGTCTATTCCAAAACCGAAGAAGAGCATGCTGAGCATCTTCGACTAGTCTTGACCAAGCTTCGAGATCACCGCCTCTATGCCAAGTTCTCCAAGTATGAGTTTTAGCTAAAGGAGCTCATATTCCTAGGTCATGTGGTGTCAGCTGCTGGAGTGGCGGTGATACCAGACAAGATTCAAGCAATCCTAGATTGGCCTACCCCCAAGGCCGTCAAGGACATCCGTAACTTCCTCGGGTTGGCGGGTTATTACCGCCGATTCATCAAGGGTTTCTCCAAGATAGCCAAGGCCCTGACTGACCTCCTCAAGAAAAATAAACAATTTGTGTGGTCAGACAAGGCTGAAGAAAGTTTCCAAACTCTCAAGGTCAAGCTCACTACCACTCCGGTGCTTGTCCTTCCTGACACAGCCAAGGATTTTGTTGTCTACCGTGACGCATCACTCCAAGGCTTGGGCTGTGTGTTAATGCAAGAAGGCCATGTTGTCGCCTATGCCTCTCGTCAACTCAAACCACATGAGCAAAACTATCCAACTCACGATCTAGAGCTTGCTGCCGTGGTTCATGCTCTGAAGCAATGGAGGCCCTACCTGTTGGGCAACCGTTGTGAAATCTTCTCAGATCAAAGTCTGAAATATCTCTTTACCCAGCCGGATCTGAATCTGAGACAGAGAAGATGGTTGGAATTAATCAAAGATTATGATGTGACCCTCAACTATCAGCCCAGCAAGGCCAATGTCGTGGCAGATGCTTTGAGCCGCAAGGCCTATTGCAACACCTTGATGGTTGAAAAGGCCCAACCTGCTCTCCATGAGGAATTTGCTCGGTTAAATCTGGAGATTGTTCCCTCCGGATATCTAGCTAACCTCGAGATCAAATCCACTCTTGAGGATGAAATCAAGGGCGCCCAGCAACTTGATGCTGAGATCCTCGAAATCAAAGAGAAAATAGCAAATGGGAAGGCCAACTGTTTCTCTGTTGATGACAACGGGGTTGTCCACTTCGGTGACCGTCTAGTGGTGCCCAAGAGTGGGAATACAAAAGAGTTGATCCTCTTAGAAGCTCATGAATCACCCATCTCTATTCATCCTGGTAGTACCAAAATGTACCAAGACCTTCGCCGTCAATTCTGGTGGTCTTGCATGAAGCGCGAGATCGCCGAGTATGTTGCTGAATGTGACGTCTGTCGCCGTGTGAAGGCTGAACATCAAAGGCCAGCGGGTACCCTTCGCCCTATAGCCATTCCCGAGTGGAAATGGGATGAAGTTGGTATGGATTTCATCACTAGTTTTCCAAGGTCACCCAAGGGTAACAATGCCATTTGGGTAGTCATTGATCGTCTATCCAAGGTCACCCATTTCCTATCAACTCCGCTAAACTGGCTGAGCTGTATATGGCCCGGATTGTTCCTTTGCATGGGGTTCCTTTGAGGATCATCTCAGACCGTGGAAGCCTATTTGTGTCCAAATTCTGGCAGAGTTTCCAAACGGCTCTCGGAACCCGTCTCAATTTCAGCACCGCCTATCACCCTCAAACTGATGGAAAGACGGAAAGGGTGAACCAAGTTCTTGAGGACATGCTTCGGGCATGTGTTATCTCCTTCGGTAAGGGTTGGGAAAAGTATCTCCCCCTTGCCGAGTTCTCCTACAACAACAGCTATCAAGCCAGTTTGCAAATGGCTCCATTTGAGGTTCTATATGGGAGAAAATGCCAAACTCCGTTAAATTGGTCTGAAACCGGAGAGAGGCCACTCTTCGATCTTGATGTGATCAATGAAGCCGAGGAGAAAGTCCGTATCATTCGGGATAATCTCAAGGCTGCTCAGTCAAGGCAAAAGAGCTACTATGACAAGCATCACCAGGAGGTTCACTATGAAATTGGTGACAAAGCCTACCTTCGAGTCTCTCCTCTCCGAGGCGTTCGTCGCTTCGGAATCAAGTGCAAATTGGCACCTCGCTATGTTGGCCCTTTCACCATCCTAGCCAAGCGAGAAGATCTCTCCTATCAACTCGAGTTGCCATCCAACTTCCCGGATGCGCACGATGTGTTCCATGTCTCCCAACTCCAGCGTTGCTTCAAGGATCCAATCCGTGGGGTTGATCATGAGGTGTTAGACATCCAAGAGGATTTGACATACCGTGAGCATCCTATCCACATCTTGGATGAAGCGGAAAGGAAAACCCGCAACAAAACCATCAAGTTCCTAAAAATTCAATGGTCTAACCATTCCGAAGAAGAAGCCACTTGGGAGCAAGAAACTAGTATTCGACAGGAATATCCCACCTTCTTCACTCAAGCCTAGAATCTCGGGACGAGATTCCTGTAAGGGGTGTAGAATTGTAACAGCCCCAGCTTGTTAATGAAAAATACGAAGATTTTTTCCACTTTTTGCATGCATCATGGCATGCATAGGAAATTGCTACTTCTAACAATTCACTTTGAAACAAATTAAAATGGGGAAGCAAACCTCCCAAACATCCAAACCATTGAAATTGGTTAACTTGTCAACCAAATTATTCTTGGACTTCCAAATTGTTTAGGAAGTTCCAAGTTTACATTTTATAACCAATTCTCAAATTCCAAATATTGCCAAATAAGAAATGAATTTGAGAATCCAAAAATTGGCTCAATTCAATTCTATTTTTGAAACCAAGTTAAACTTTCCAAAAATTTAAAATAAAATAATGGGGAGCTTCATTGCTATATTGGGAGTCTCCATGAGTAATCTCATTATTTTTGGAAATGTTTAAGTGCTCCAAATAATTGCAATTTGGGAATTATCAAAAATGACCTTGATTAAACCCTATGAACAATTATGGTGCAAAACATTTTATTTTGCCACACCAATTTTTGTGGAGTTTCTAAAGGTCAAGGGGAGGCCACATAAATTTGTGTGGAATTTTAGAAAATGTCTAAATGCCCCAATTAAATCACTGAATTTGCTGGGGGACCTTTTTGCAATTAAAATAGTTGGTGCCAGGGGGTTTTCTGAATTTTGGGCTTCTTCTCCACAATGCGGGAGGCACTGGTGCCATGCCTCCCGCGCCCATGCCGCCACCTCCGCGCCGCCCCATGCTGCCCAAATGCCGTGGCCCCTGGGGGATTAGGAGCCCTCCGACCGTCGCCACCTGCTCCCCGTGCTCTCCTCTCTCCGTTCCTCCCCTAAAATTCCGGATCGAGGTAGTCTCTCTCCCTCCCGAGCTTTCCCTTCTGCCGCCGTTCTCCTCCGCTCATCGCCGACGTCTGGAGCTGCCCCGCTCGGATCGAAGACCACGGCGAGGTCCGCCGCATCCTCCTCTTCCTCTACGCCCACTGAATCAAGCCGGGGTCACCTGGAGCCAACGCGTTCATCCTCGACTGCCTCGGCCACGAGTGACAACCGCCGGGGTCGATTCCTTCTTCCCCGTCCACCCCGCCACCGTCAAGCCCCCACACGCAACTGGGGTGAGTTCCGCATCCCTTAGGCACTCTTCCGTTTCCTCTCTCTCTCCCTCGCGTCGTCTCGCCGTGGTCACCGTGCTCGTCACCACTGTCGCCGTCCCGCACGCCACCGTGCCCCGGCCTGGGCACCGGCCTGGGCCGGCCAGATGGCTGGTCGCCTCAGATAGGTGCCCGGCCTGGGCACCGGTTTGGGCCGGCCGGGCGGCCGGCAGCCTCAGGCATTGCCCCGGCCAAGCGCCCGGTCTGGGCCGGCCAGGGGGTCGGCCGCCTCAGCCACAGGCCCGGCCTGGAAACCGGCCTGGGCCAACGTGGAGGCCGGCCCGTACAGTAAAAACAGTAAAATAAAATAAATTAAATTAATTAATAACTAATTGAATATTGCTTCAAATTTAGCAAATCAAATATCAAATTGTTCAGAAAAACAATACCTATCAATTGGTAACATTGCCATGCCTTTTTGAGTAAATACTTTTGCCTTTATTTAAGAATTCCTAAAATGGCACAAATAATACCTAATTTGGGAAAATCATAATTCGATAAATATTTAACCAAAATTGTGAATAAAATATCAAAGTGATCAGCATGTCAAATGCTATAAAAACATGCTAATATCATATCATAATCACAAATTTTCTTATGATGTTATTCTTTAATTGATTAAAGGAATCAAATTCGAATAATTATTTAATTCACTATTTATTCATCGAAACTCGGAAAATTACAAATAAGGTACCAAAATGATCGGAAGAACAAAACCTACTTAATCATGTCATGTTCATGCATATTTAAGCCACTTCTCTTGTATTGTAATAAATTATAAATACTGTGGTCAATAAGATAAATATGGGGTTGTTTCCAAATAATTGCACTAATTATTTGCAACTCCATTTAATTTGTTAGATAAATTAAATGATGATATCTTTGCATAAATTTGACATGTCATCATGATTGTGCATTGCACCTTGTCTTCGTGTGATTTATTCGTTCTTTTGTATTATTTTGGGTATCGATAGATTCCGGAGTCGAGGGTTCCCTCGCCTATTCCGACGAGCAGTACTACACGCCCCGGCAGCAAGGCGAGAGATAACCTAACCTTCTTGGCATCTAGCATCCTATTGCTTTTATAAACTTATTTTATCCACTATAATATTGGATGCGATTCCAATGACAATTTTGGTCAATGTAGAGTATCCTATGAATGCATGTTTTTCCCCGAACCAATACATGTATCCCCACCTATGAACCATAGGTTTGATGTGTTGGTCGGAGACGAATATATAATTGTGGTATATATATGCTTAGCTATGCTTAGCCATGCTTAGTTGAATACTTTGTTGTCCGTTGATTAAATTCCATATTTATGAGCTTGATGGAATGATTTGGACATAGTGGTTACTTGTGGTTACTTAATTAAATTGCTAAAAGGCTTGGATGAGTTGCCATCGGGGATGGTGTTTTGCCTCATTCTTGCCGCCTAGGCTGAGAGTGCTTTTAGCTAGAACCAAGAACCGAGCGTGCTGCCATTGGTGGGAGTATGGGCTCCTTACTGACCGAATAATTTGTGAGGGGCTTGTCAAGGGTCCTCTAGTTTGCTATTTCCATTTGCGCGTGAGTTGTGTGGGTGGAAAAGAAAAAATGAGGACGGTGGTGTTTAGGATGTGGCCGCGGGGCAGGGCGTTGGAGGCGCTGAACCTGTCCTTCCGCACACTGATGGTCCTTGAGTAAGCCTCATGCAATGTAAAGGTCTAACCGCACCCACTCACCGGCCTTCCCCGAAAGAGGGCCAATCCGGTGAGCCGGACGGTACCAATGGGTAAATTAGTACACCCCTGCAGGGTTTAATCTTTTCGAAAAGCTGTGTCCACAGTTATGGACAAACTCTTGCGAAAGGCGGATTAGCTCATAGAAAAGTATAACCTAATTAATTAAAACTTGGCAGCTAAAGGTTGCAACTCAACGTGTGTGTAAAAGGTTCATTTCCTCGAGGGTGATTCGAGGGAGTGCCTTGGTGGTGACGAGTGATGATTCTTGGTACTATTTTGGTTCGATGAGAACCGAAGGAAAATGTTACTCTCTTATCCCTTTTTCAGAAAATATTCTGAGTAGTCGATGCCATGGGTCTTTTATATCTTTTAAAAATGAAAATCTAGCTTTATGCAAAATTAGCTACATACAGCTTTAGAGCCTCCGTCATCATTGGGCCTATATCGCCCTACTAATATTTGCGAGTACGTCGTACTCAGTCTCTCTTTGCTGCCTTTATAATTTGTTTCAGGGGAGGACGACACCGAGCACACAGGTGGTTTCTTCCTGGACATCGACGAGTAGTTCGGGGTTCCCAGGTGGCAGCTTGGGACCGTGGAACAAGCTGGCTGGGATTGTTTATGCATAGGTCTCTTAGGCCATATATTTGGATCTTGTTGTACTAGACAACACTACTTCGCTTCCGCATGATGTACTGATGGGTCGGTGACCCCTTTTGTGTGTAATATTTGTATCTTTCTCATATATGAGTTGCTATATGCTTTTGTGTCGTAGAGTCTGCAATGTGCCAGTTGTTCCACAAGTCTTGATCTCTGTTTTATACATTGATAGCTATGCCAGTGTCTATGGCACGATTGATGTGTTGCGTGGGAGCGGTAATTCCATGCCCTTCGATTGTGTAGCATAGCCTGTGGGTTACATAGCCTCTTTGTATAATTCCGGGGTCGGGGCGCTACAGGTGTGTGATGGAAGATGGATTTCGGTGGTTCAAGGTGAACTGAAGATTGAAAGTTTTACTATCTTATCCCCTTTTGAAAAACCTTCTGAGTAGTCGATGCCATGAGCCAAGTCTTTAAAAAGGAAAACTAGCTTTATGCAAAATAACTACTATACAACTTTGAAGCCAATCATCTGAGCGTATATAGCTCTAGTAACCTTGCGAGTACGTCGTACTCAGCCTTGCTTTGTTGATTATTTCAGTTGAGGACTTCACAGAAGTCGAAGGTGGGTTCTACGCTGACATCAAAGAGTAGTCTGGGGTTCCCAGGTGGCAGCCTGGGGCAAATCCGAACAGGTTGGTGCCTACTTGTTATCTGCAGGCCTCTTAGGCCTTAATTTGGATCTTGTTGTTTAGAACAACTTAAATTCTCTTCCGCTTGTTGTATTGTTGGGTCAGTGACCTCTGGTTGTAATATTTGGCTATCTTTCTCTGTTAAGAGTTGAACTATAATGCTTTGTGTCATAGAGTCTGTGATGTGCCAGATGTGCCGCAGTCTTGATCTCTCTATTATGCATTGATAGCTATGCCTGTGTTATGGCACGATCGAGGTGTTGCGTTGCCGATGATCCATTCCGAGCACGCCTGCCAAAGGTTTTGGCCTGTGGGTGGTAACCCCAGTAACCTTCGATTGTGTAGCATGATCGGTGACACATAGCATCTCTGTATAGTTTCGGGGTCGGGGCGTTACAAATTGGTATCAGAGCAGGACTGCCTGTAGGAAACCCTTCTATTGGTCGACGTCAAGTCTAGTGTTTGTGAAAATTATTTATAGGGTTAATTGGATCTATGCCATTGTGCAATTCACAGATTGGAAATATGCCATTACAAAAACAGAAGTTGGAAATATGCCACTCAAACTTTTTCATACCTCTATATATGCCATTATCTCCACTAAACAGAATAACGGTTAAAAAAAATACATGTATTTGAGTATATAGTATAGTATGTTTAGACTGTATTTTCAGCATTTGCTTGCTTCCACGGGAATGCAACCATTCAGCGTATGTTTAGACATTTAGTTAGCAGCAACTAGATTAATTACCACGAACGGACCACCCAGACCTTGCCTAGTCCCATGCCGCCGCCGCCGGCCATGCCCAGCCACATGCCGCAGCCGCATGCCCATGACCAGCCACACGCGCGCCCCGCCGCCGCCGGACAAGACGCGTGCGTCGCTGCCGGCCAAGACGCGCGCCGCCTCACGAGCCGCCGCAGCCGTCGGTCGAGCCGCGTGGGACACTGCCGGCCGAGACGCACGCCGCCGCCGCCCTGTTCCCAGGTCCCGCCGCTCAATTCCAAGATTCTCGGCGTCCTCACACCGCCGCCGGGTTTCCAGGTCGTCGGCGCGGGCGCCTGGTCCCCGGGACCTCCCCATTTGGCCACCGCCGCTGCTAGGGTTCGTCGAGCAAGCAACGCGAGATGCGTTTCTGGATGCGGTCCAGGTGCAGCTAGCGTTTCTGGATGCGGTCCAGGTGCAGCAAGCAACGCGAGATGCGTTTTTTTTGCTGGTCACGGATGAGTTCTTTTTCCCTGTCTCGTACGTGAGTATAAGGGTATGTACGGTGAGTATAGTTGTGGTATATGGTTTGGTATTGAACATAATGGCATACATAGAGGTATAGGAAAGTTTGAGTGGCATATCTCCAACTTCGGTTTTTGTAATGGCATATCTCCAATCTGTGAATTGCACAATGGCATAGATCCAATTAACCCTTATTTATAACCTAAAAATGAGTTGTGAAAACAACCTTAGGATTCTTTTTACTCCTTACCTGGATATCACTCTAATCCCGGAGACATCTTACCTCTATTTGAGTTAAAAGTTTTACTTCTCGTCTGTACTTCAAATCTTCAGGATCACGGGGTTGGCTTCTATCTTTAGTATTTCGTGTCAGGTTTCTTCTGTCTTTAGAATCTGAAGTAAACTCAGTTGATTAGCAACAATCTTCTTCTTCCTTGCTTCATATGTTTCGCACCTATTCAGGTGTTCCTTTCTTCGGGCTTTAGCGCAAGATCTTGAACTGAAGATCCCGGATTGTACTAGAACTCTGGTGTATTGATTCGTGAGGGTTGTTACCCATGTGAGCATTATGCTAGTCGTGAGTCCCAGTACATGAAGCTGATCTTTAACCCAAGATCCTTCCCTTTGAACCCTGGTGTTAATTGTTAAACCCTACATCAGGTTGGCTAGATTTGAAGTTAGTCTTCAAGATGGTGGTAGCAGTCGTAATTGATTTGTGACAACATAGCTCTTCTATGTCACTAGCTTTAGAAAGATATTCTGTCACGGAAGTATGGAACCATCTGGATCACGACAAGATTGCTCCTAGCGAGTTTTCCATCAATATTTGTGATTCCTCCAGCAAAATTCGTTCGTGAAACCCTTTCAGCACTAGTTGTTTGAAGAGTGGTAATTTGTGCTTCTGCAATATCTTGGGTTTCTCCTGAGCATGTTTCTTACTCTTGATCTGCTGTTTGACCTCTGTCTGTCAGTTGACAGTCATGTTTTATCGTGCATTGATGCATTCCGATGCAAATTACTCTTGTGGTTCGGCAGGACATTCCACTTCGGGATGTTAGGAGAAACAAACTCCAGTACCTTGTCCATTTTTTGGACCAGGTCAAAGTATTGTAACCCGCAGAATGAGAGGTTGGTCTAGCTTCTGTTCTGTTCCACCTAGAGTGTCACACTCTTTTATATCAAGAGGTCGTGCTGAGTCTCATGACGTACTTGGTGAAGTGATGCTCCAACACCTTCTTGTGCATCTTCCTTTGAGCTACTCGTGTTTGAAATGTTGGGGGTGAATATTGAAGTGGCATCGGATCTTCTTAGCAATTTCAATTGCTTTGAAATCCAAGGACATTGATGTCATTCTTAGCATGATTAGTACTCAGGTTATCAAGACGAGTTAGATTCGTGTCGAAACTCTCTGATATGGGGTGGCCCGATCTTCTCTGTGAGCGGTGGTAGATGGATGATGACGTAGGTAACTTGCGAGATTCTGACAAACTCTCCGGCTGCTCCCCTGTTGCCAATGCAACAGCTCTTCAACCCAATGGATATTCGTGACGCCTCACACCAATGCAACGTAGCCGCCGACCACGAAGCAGTTTCTGCAATCTACTAATTCCCAGTGGAACAACAGATCACACTCAAACTTAGGTAGCAATAACCTCCAGATCGAAACAAAGTGGAGGGTTGAATTCCCGATCGAAGCAAAGAGGAATTCTAGTATAGATGAATGCTTAGCAATCCAATCTAGGGTTTTTAATCAAAACGTGGTCTAACCTTGACCTAGCCGCCGGCCCTAGCCTTTTATAGGAGTCCTAGTGCTGGGGAAACACTCAAACCGACTCAAACAGGGTTTGGTTCGACCCAAAAACAAATACAAACCGACCAAAACTGGTTCGGTCCAAATCTGGCGCGCAGGCCGGGTCCAGGCCAGGCTTAGGCCGGGGCTAGGCCGGGTTGGGATTTGCATGACACGCAAACCGGCCTGGCCGGCCGGCTCGGGTGCATGCCCGGCCTAGGCCGGGCTGAGGCCGGCCGCTTCGGGCATATGCCCGGCCTAGGCCGGGCTGGGGCCGGCCTTCCAGCGACTCGGAGGCCGGGCGTTTCGGGTACATGGCCGGCCTGGCCGGGCTGGGGCCGGCCTCAGGCCGGGCTGCCTAGCTTCTTCGTCTTCCTTCCTTGCGCATTTCTCCCGCTCCTCCCTCATGCCATAGGTGACGTTGTACTCCAAATCTTTCTGCTCCTCGGACCCTCCTCCAATGTGTGTGTTATCAACAACCATAATCATACACAAGTGCAAAGACTTAGGTAGTATAAAATTCTTATTATCACAAACATCATATTCAACTAAGAGTGAGTTCACCTGTTGTCCAAGTAGCTTGGCACGAGTTCTTGTCATTGGTCCAATCCTCACTTCATCGGGCTTGTCCTGAACAGCAACATCCTCGATGGAAGAAAATGATAAAGGACTAGGGATGTCTTCATCACTCTCAAGACCACATCTTTTTGCCACCTCTCGCAATCAGTGACATACGGTGGTTCGTGATATTCTGGAGGTCTTTCCAGAAGTATTGCCAGGTTGTCACCTGACCGTGATGTCGAGTTCGTGAATATGTTGGTTCTCCGAATAGCTTCCTTCTCTAAGAAACTGTGTTGGATACCCCTGAACTAATTAGCTGAGCTTAAGAAACAACTTGGAGTGTTGAAAGACAAATGCTCTATCTGACATGGTTCACTCTCAAAAGGGATGTCTAGTTCTGTAGTGCCAAAGCAAGATAGTGGGCCCTTTATGGAATCTGCTACTTCTCCCCAATTTTTTTATTTCAGTTGGGCTATCGTCAAATCAAACTCAGGACCAAGGACTATCGTGATGGTGTTTTACTCTGATGTTTTTCGCTTATCTCCATGTCGTTGTTATGATCGGTACATTTTCTCTGTTCACGCAACCTACAAGCTCATCTCCCTGGAGTATCCTAATTAGCTTGTTATCGAGCCCATCGATATCATTCTTATTACTCCATGTTTGAAAGGATGCATTTGGACGGTTTGCAGTAATGTTGGAAACTTGTCAGAACCATCTTCGTGTCATCACGTAGTACGTGTTCTCGATGTTGGAAGTGTTCTTATCTGGGCCATGTGCAATGGTTGACAGATGTCGTCGTGGATCTGAGTGAAGTTCTCGTTGTCTCCCCGGGAGTAATCACAAGTCAGTCATGCATGTGCGGATTATTATTGATATGGTAGGTTGTTACCTCCAATTCTCTAAAGAAGTCATATATGTGCCCCAGGCCACTGGACGAATTGTTCTTGAATAAGAAGAAGCTGTCAAACTTCATCATCTTACTGGTGTTTCCCAATCAGGACTCGGTTGTGTTTCATTGTTTTGAGTTCATGCTGGTTCAATTTCCTCTTCGTAGTCGTGACCCCATGGAACTCGTGATCTAGCTCATGTTCTGGAGCTTAACACTGTGGCCCATGTCTTGAGAATCTAGTAACCCTAATTTTCCTTTAACTTTTGCAAACTCCCCTTCAGACATGCTAAGTCTGAAGCATCTGTACACCTAACCAAATCTGAACCTCAAGCAGAAAAGATGGTTGCTGTTTCTCAAGAGTATGACCTAAGCCTATTTGTAACTCCGGCAAGTTCGATGTTGTGGTTCACGCATGATGTAGGGCTAGGCCCGATCTTCACGGATTTGAGGAGAAACGGGGATGAACACGAAGAACACGGAGGGTAGCGAGGGAGATTCGTGGGCAAAACACAATGATAACTAGCAAATCCTGCTGAGAACTCCACCCAACAACAAACCCTCAAAAAGGTAGCCTTTGGATCGAAGAATCAAAGCCAAACTTACTCTTGTTGAAACCGATTGCTCTTATCGGCCGGTCCACCGATCCAATAGAATCACCGCAGTGAAAGATTGGTTTGCACTACTAGAGACACCGTAGTGAAAGAGTAGCAACAACAAGATATACCTCAACGAGGCACCCTAGCTACGAGGGAGGAGGAGCATAGCTCACACAAGTCTCAAATTCAGTCTAACCTCAAATGGGGAAAGGGGAAAGCTATTTATAGTCTTAGTACAAAACGAGGCAGGGAGGTGGGGATCCGGCCTGGAAACCGGCCTAGGCCGGCCTGGAGGCCGGCTGCGTCGGGTGGAGACCCGGCCTGGAAACCGGCCTAGGCCGGCCTGGAGGCCGGCTGCGTCGGGTGGAGGGCCGGCCTGGAAACCGGCCTAGGCCGGCCTGGAAACCGGCCTAGGCCGGCCTGGAGGCCGGCTGCGTCGGGTGGAGGCCCGGCCTGGGGGCCGGCCTAGGCCGGCCTGGAGGCCGGCCGACTCGGGTGGGGGTCCGGCCTGGGGGCCGGCCCAGGCCGGCCTGGAGGCCGGCTGGCTCCGCCTTGAGCTTTTGCCTCCTTCTTCCTCTTCTTGCCCATCTTCTTGGATTTCCTCTTGGCCATCTTCTTGACTCCATTGTGGGTCATCTTCCGGGTGGATCCTGAGTATACACAAGGTACCGGCATGAGGTAGCAAACAATTCAAAGGGAGGTCGAGATCACACATCGAGAGGAGCGAGGTCACCTTTTCATGAAGAGCTTTGACTCTAGATCTTGTCATTGGGCCAATCGGCATGGTGTCCATGGTGTTGTCCACATGTGGGGCTACATCATCTCCCCCCCCCCCTTCGGAAAGAGTCGTCCTCGACTCGTCATCCTCTTGAACGCTTGCATCTCCGTGGAAGGGAGATAGGTCGGCGACGTTGAACGTGTCATGCACCAAGTACTTGGATGTTGGGATATCGATCTTGTAGGCGTTGTCGTTGATGCGCTTGAGCACTTTGAAAGGCCCGTCACCGCGAGGAGCAAGCTTGGATTTTCTTTCATCTGGAAAACGGTCCTTGCGGAGGTGTAGCCACACAAGATCCCCTTCTTCGAATATCATGGGCTTCTTCAACTTGTTTATCTTGGTAGCTTGGCGCTTGGTGTGCTCCTCTAGAGTTGCTCGAGTTGACTCATGTAATGACTTCATGTAGTCGGCTCTCTTGTCGGCGTCCATGTCAGTGCGCTCGTGTAGAGGAAGTGGTAGGATGTCCAGGGCGGTGTTGGGGTTGAACCCATAGACAACCTCGAACGGGCTTCGCTTGGTCGCCCGGTGGGAGGCACGGTTGTAGGCGAACTCGGCGTGCGGTATGCATTCCTCCCAACCTTTGACGTTTGCCTTGATTAATGCGTGAAGGAGAGTTGATAAGCTTCGATTCACCACCTCGGTTTGGCCATCGGTTTGTGGGTGGTAGGCGGTGGAGAAGAGGATCTTGACTCCTTGCTTTGCCATCAATGCCTTCCAAAAGTAGCTTGTGAACTTGACATCTCGGTCCGAAACAATGGTCTTTGGCACTCCATGTAGACGAACGATTTCCCTAAAGAACAAGGTTGCAATGTGTGAAGCATCGTTGGTCTTATTGCAAGGAATAAAGTGTGCCATTTTAGAGAAGCGATCGACAACAACAAATATTGAATCTTTGCCATTTTTTGTTCGAGGTAATCCTAAGACGAAATCCATGCTAATGTCGGACCAAGGTGTGTGTGGAATTGGTAAAGGCATATAAAGACCATGAGAGTTCAACATGGACTTAGCTTTGAGGCAAGTTGGGCAACGACGCACCAAACGTTCCACATCACGCGTCATTCGTGGCCAAAAGTAGTGTGTAGATAGCATGGCGAGTGTCTTGTCACGTCCAAAGTGTCCCATGAGGCCTCCACTATGTGATTCCTGTAGAAGTAACAAACGGAGCGAGGACTCGGGAATGCATAGTTTGTTAGCCTTAAACAAGAAACCCTTGTGCAAGTAGAAATCATCGCAACCTTTGTCAATTGTGCACTTGGTAAAGCTAGGACCAAAGAAAGAATCGGAAGCATAGAGTTCTTTAAGGTCATCAAGACCCAAAACATTGATTTCAAGTTGGGTGAGTAAAATCATCTTGCGGGAAAGAGCATCCGCAACCATATTGTCCTTGCCTTTTTTGTACCTCACCACATAGGGAAAAGACTCGATGAATTCAACCCATTTGGCATGCCTTTTGTTCAAATTGGCTTGGGTTTTCAAATATTTCAGAGATTCATGATCGGAATGGATAACAAACTCGTTGGGCCAAAGGTAGTGTTGCCACACTTCCAAAACCCGGACTAAGGCATAGAGTTCCTTGTCGTAGATTGGGTAGTTTAGGCGAGCACCATCAAGTTTTTCGCTATAATAGGCAACGGGACGGCCACATTGCATGAGGATGCCACCGATGCCAAGGCCACTAGCGTCACACTCAAGTTCAAAGGTTTTGGAGAAATCCGGCAAAGCAAGTAAAGGAGCTTCGGTCAATCTCTTCTTGAGTTCATTGAAAGCCGATTCTTGAGCATTGCCCCAAATGACAAGCAATTGTGCTAAAATCTTTCACAAAGCGGCGGTAAAACCCAAACAAACCAAGGGCGCTACGAAGTTGAGCAAGATTAGTTGGCGGTGGCCAATTTGTGATTGCCTCAATCTTAGAGGTGTCAACTTCAATCCCTTTGGACGAAACTACATAACCCAAAAACACAAGCTTGTCGGTGCAAAAGGTACATTTCTTGAGGTTGGCAAAAAGCGAAGCATTACGAAGGGACAACAAAACTTGCTTCACATGGTCGACATGTTCATGCAAAGATTTGCTATAAACAAGGATGTCATCAAAGTAGACAACCACAAACTTGCCAATGAAAGCGCGCAAGACGTGATTCATAAGACGCATAATGGTTGAAGGAGCATTGGAAAGACCAAAGGGCATGACAAGCCACTCATAAAGACCGAGTTTTGTTTTAAATGCGGTTTTCCATTCATCACCTTCATGCATACGGATTTGATGATAACCACTTTTCAAATCAATTTTGGAGAAGATCGTGGCACCACTAAGCTCATCTAGCATGTCATCAAGTCGTGGGATAGGATGTCGATACCTCACCGTGATATTGTTGATGGGACGGCAATCCATGCACATTCGGAGTGTGTCGTCTTGCTTGGGGACGAGGATGACCGGAACGGCGCACGGACTCAAGCTTTCACGAACATGTCCCTTGGCGAGGAGTTCTTGAATTTGGCGCTCGATCTCCTTTGTCTCCTCGGGGTTGGTGCGGTATGGCGCTCTATTGGGTAGAGTGGCGCTGGGAATGAGGTCGATGCGATGCTCGATTCCACGGAGGGGAGGAAGTCCTTGAGGTAGCTCATCCGGAAAGACATCTTTAAATTCCTGCAAAATAGACAACATAGACGGAGGAACTTGGGTTAAGTCGTTAGTGTCGTTGCCATCTCCCTTGCATAAGAGCACGAAGTGGAAAGTGGATGGGTTTGCTCTCACTTCTCTCATCTCATTTTTTGTGGCTAACAAGACTACGCCTGGACTCACTCTTTTCCCTTTCTCACTCATATTTGGCTTGTGGCTCTCACTCACGTGAATGTGGTTCGCTCTCTCACCACTCAACTCACTAGGGGATTGTTTTTCTTGCGCTCTTACAATTGTCTTGGCATTGTCGGCGATGATTTGGCTTGGAGTCATTGGGCGGAGCACTAGGATCTTATTGTTCCATTTGAAGCTATAGTAGTTGGTGCGCCCATCATGAGTAGCGGCCTTGTCGATTCCATGTGTCGATTGGGTCTTCAAAGGATGCTTGGAGTTGTTCCCACCATAGTTGCGCATAGCCTTCGAACTCGAGGGATGCGAGGTCAACTCGTTTGTCTTGCGGCACCTTGTAGACTCGAAATAGCTTGGAGACCTTGGATTCCCATGCCATGTAGTCCTCCGGGTCGTTGGTGCCATGGAACTTAGGAATGACGAGCTTGGGAGGATTGAAGCGGTTTTTGTGATCATCCTCATCATCATCATCATGGTGGCGATGGCGGTCTCGGTGACGATGCCTTGGGTGGTGGTGTGGAACATAATCCTCGTCATCGTCAATATCAACATGATTGTCGGCCAATGGCACTCGGCGGGCTCGATGTGGAGGTAGATCATGACGATGATGTCGATTGTCCTCATGGCGGTGTGGGGGATCCAAGTTAACATTTGGAATTGGAATTTCTTGTCGATGGCGATCTTGATGTTGGTGATGGTGTACGATCGCTTGGGGGTGCGGCTCTTCTTGACGATGTTGGTCTTGGTGTTGTTGAGGATCCATGTTCGCTTGTTGATGAGGCATCTCGTGGTGATGGCGGGATCCACCATTTGGAGCATACGCACAATGCATGATGAAGATGAGAGGTTACAACTATGGGGGGCGCATATAGGTTTGCGGGATGGGCGTTAATCGCATGTGGAAGGAGGAGCAATCGTATGAGTGTTATCCTCCCGAAGCCGTTCATGCAATGTTTGGGCCCGCAAAGGAGTTTCAGCTGGGCTCCCCACGTGGATCAGTCTCAGATAGGTGGCTCTCTATCCAATGTAGTAGTGAAGGGGAAGGTTGTGTTGAGATACCTTTTGCCTTTGTGGCGTGTGGTTGATCGAACGTGTATGGTTACATTTGGGCACCCCTGCAGGGTTAAATCTTTTCGAAAAGCCGAGTCCGCGGTTATGGACGACTTGGGTAATGTGCTGGCTAAAAAGATCATAGACATCACCGTATCTCTTAAATAGTTAATTTGCTTAGTAAATAGCCTTACTCGAATAATAATATGATTAAAACTTGATCAACGTGTGAGTGCCCGGACTTCTTCGTCGTGGGTTCCTGATATGATGGAGCTGTCTTAGGGCGGGTATTGTTTGGTGAGTAGAATAGGTTCTACGAGTTTGCGCTCTCTTTCCTTATTCTAATTAGACGGAAGTTGTAGCGTGTCTCTATAAGTAGTTAGTGCTGCTGCCGCCGCCTCAATCGCTAACCCTCTTTCCCCGGAATTCCAGCTTTGATATCTTGTGAGTATTACTTGCCAGTACTTCTACTAGTACTGACCCCTTCGGGGCTGCTATTCCAATGCAGCCGACAGGTTTGAAGTCTGACGATGTTAGCTTGGGAATCCCTCCGGCTTGGCCTGGGCAGGGATATGGTGCCTTCGTTTATCTTCGGGACTCTTAGTCCAATTTGTATCTTGTCCGTAGCCGGACACTATTTCGCTTCCGTTGTTATTGGATCTTTGTAATGTATCTTTGTACTCTTGACTCGGTGAGTCGTTGTTGTATATATGTTGTTTTGTGGGTTCCATCGTGAACTATTGTAATGATCATCACAATTCCACCCGCATAATGTGTGTGTTGCGACGTACACATTATGCCTGGTGGGCGTCCTAGGATCGTTATTATGCGGATTTGGCGGAACTCGCTCAAGTCTACATAGTACCGATCCCAGGGCGTTACAAAGTGGTATCAGAGCTCTGGTTTTTCGATACCCCGCGGGTCCAGTCTGCCTGTAGGATAACCTAGCTAACTGTCGTTGTTTGTAGAGTGTCCAAACTATTTTACTAAAAGTATTTTTAAAATATCTCAATAGGACTCTTGTTTATTCCTTACCTCTATTCTATTCCTCCTCTTATCTAGTGTGTTTTAAATCTTCTCTCTTATCTATCTTCCGGTTATAGCACCTACGTGGGTTGGATGATCTCCTTGCCTTTTGTCCCAATAGGATCGATCTTCGGAAGGATATCTACGGACGGTCATCATCATCGACGTGAGCAAGAATCTCTTGTTAGTGGTGTCGAGAAGATCAACATAGCACGAGAAGATTCGATAGTTTACCTTCCTCTTCTTCTCCCCGGCGGTAGCGTGGATCGCGGGGGCGCGATCCCTTGTTAGTGGTGTCGGTTGTAATGTCCCGGGGTTTTCCCCAAATTAGATTTGCTTGTTTTTCTTTTTTGCATTATCATGACATCATCATGCCTTTTGTTGCATTGGTGTTTTTGCAAAATTGACAAAAATAAATAAAATGGCTTAATTTTATGTCACCATTAATTAATTTGAATCAAACAAATAAAATCAATTTTAATTTTTTTTCAAGTAAATAAACAAGCTTACAAAATATATCTTGATAATATATTATCTTTGTTAAAAAAAATATGGCCTCTATTTTATTTTCTTATACTCTCCTTTTCTGAAAAATCCTTTGGAAAAAGAAAAGGGCAAAAGGAAAAAAAAATAAGAAAAGGCCGCAGCCTCTTTTACTATCTCCCTCTCTTCTCTCTTCCCGGCCCAACTCCTGGCCGAAACGGCCCACGGCCCAACACTCGCTCCTTGCCGTCACCTCCCTCACGCACGGAGAGGAGGACGTCGCTGTCGCTCCCTTGCCGTCGCTCTCCCATGCCACGCCACCCACCTTTCCCCCTATAAAGCCACCCCGGGTGCCCCTATCCTCCAACCCTAGCCGCCTCCCCTTCCCCTTCTCCCTCTCCCGCCGCCACCCTTCCTCTCCCTCCTCTCTTTCTTTCCTTCTCCAGCTCTCTGTCACGCGTGCCGCTCACCCGAGCTCCCCTCCGGTGTAGATCATGGACGCCGTCGCTTCGGTCTGCCTCGGGAACCAAGATCATGTCCAGCAGGTTTGCCCCGCCATACTACACCTTCTTCGCCAAGCCAAGGACCCAGGAGGAGTCGCCACCCGCTGGGAACAAGGACGTCTTCATCCGGTGACCGCCGATCTTCTCCGACACCGGCCGATCGTCTACGTCGTCCTCAAGCCCGGCTTCCATGTCTATGAGTTTCACCTCTTCCTCCTCTACTTCCTCGTCCACTGGAGCGTGATGGGATGCAGCGGAGCATCTACCTCGACGTCGTCCGCCCGGAGCACGCCAGGACCGCCGTTGTCTTCCTCAACTGCAGCACGCCGCCGTCGTCCCCGAGCCGTTCGACCACACCAGCACCCCCGCGGTGAGCCGCCTCACCAATCCCTGCCCTTCCCCGTCTCGATTTCATCGTGTACCTGTCGAATTTCCGGGGAGGACCTTCGGCCTCCATGGCAGCCAGCCCAAGCTCCAGATCGGAGCTGCTTCTTCCTTGCCCCTGCACCTTGCTGCACGCAAGCGCACCACACCCTCGCCTCCTCCAGATCGCACACGCACCACTGCAGCACCCGCACACGCCTCACACACGCAGGAGCCTCCTCTCGTTTTGGCTCGTCGCCGGCCTGGTGTTTCCGCCGTCGCTCCCTGCCTTGAAGTCTGAAAAACCTGAAGTCTGAATCTCCTGTCAAATTCAGTTATCAGCGACACCTTTGGTTCATCTAACTCCCAAGCCGGCTTCTATCACAAACTCGAACATAGCCCAGTGGCAGTGCTCCTGCTTCCTTCCCAGATGGCCCAAGTTCGAATCCCAGCTTCCCCTTTTTCCTGTTTTCTTTCCTTTTTGTTTTATTATTTTGCAAAAAATGTTTAAATTCATATCTTTTAAGTGGTAGCTCCAATTGCAAAATGTATTATATGTTTTTTGGATCAGAAAAATGTGTAGAATTTGAATATGCCATCCATGCTTCATGTTTGCGTCATGTAGTTACACTTTAGTTGTATTTTTGTATAACACCTAAATAATTAAATATGTAATGTGAGGGGAATAAATTTAAAATAATGCCCCCGTTCCATTTAATTTTGTGTAGCTCACCAATGCATTGTTAGACCTGTTAACCAACATTTAATTTTGATGGTTAGAAAAATAACTTGAATCTAATAATTAAATGTCGGAATCTCGGTTCCGTTTAATTTTGTTAAGTTGCATCTTCTCATGTCCTTGCCATGTCATGCATCACATAAGCATGCCGATTCTTTTGCCGTAGTAGTAAAATGCATCTTTTGCGCTTCCAGTGTCTGTTGCTTCTTCGGGAATAGGACGATGAGTTGATGTGAGCCACGACAAGTTCTGCTACCTCTACCGGATTTGCAGGCAAGGACTACTCACTTGCTATCTTTGCTTGTTTTCTGTCTCTTACTCCTCCTATCTTTTGTTCCTTGCTATCCCTATGTATCGATGCTTATGTCTCGATCCTATTCGCATGTTTACCTGGCAGCCATGATATAGCCACACCCCCACATCCTTTTAACCTGTTGTTTTGTTAGTCTTGCGCGTCGTAGTGCATGCTTAGGAGTTGTTTGTGGTTTATCTCATACAATGCTGATGTTTAGATGGTATAGTTTAATTAATGAAGACCTGTTATGTGGGTATAATTAATATAATAAAGATAAGGCACCGGCGGAAGGCCAGCTATGGTGATTTGTTCTGCTAGTGCCGCCTAGGAAAAACCGTTCTTTTCCGCTTATCCAAGAATGAGCGCCCTACCCACACGTGGGAAGACTTATGGAACCCCCCGCAACTCAGTACCGGATCTGCTATATTGGTTAGGGAGCCACAAAGTAGTTCGGGTGTTTACCATTTGGAGCATACGCACAATGCATGATGAAGATGAGAGGTTACAACTATGGGGGGCGCATATAGGTTTGCGGGATGGGCGTTAATCGCATGTGGAAGGAGGAGCAATCGTATGAGTGTTATCCTCCCGAAGCCGTTCACGCAATGTTTGGGCCCGCAAAGGAGTTTCGGCCGGGCTCCCCACGTGGATCAGTCTCAGATAGGTGGCTCTCTATCCAATGTAGTAGTGAAGGGGAAGGTTGTGTTGAGATACCTTTTGCCTTTGTGGCGTGTGGTTGATCGAACGTGTATGGTTACATTTGGGCACCCCTGCAGGGTTAAATCTTTTCGAAAAGCCGAGTCCGCGGTTATGGACGACTTGGGTAATGTGCTGGCTAAAAAGATCATAGACATCACCGTATCTCTTAAATAGTTAATTTGCTTAGTAAATAGCTTTACTTGAATAATAATATGATTAAAACTTGATCAACGTGTGAGTGCCCGGACTTCTTCCTCATGGGTTCCTGATACGGTGGAGTTGTCTTAGGGCGGGTATTGTTTGGTGAGTAGAATAGGTTCTACGAGTTTGCGCTCTCTTTCCTTATTCTAATTAGACGGAAGTTGTAGCGTGTCTCTATAAGTTGTTAGTGCTGCTGCCGCCGCCTCAATCGCTAACCCTCTTTCCCCGGAATTCCAGCTTTGATATCTTGTGAGTATTACTTGCCAGTACTTCTACTAGTACTGACCCCTTCGGGGCTGCTATTCCAATGCAGCCGACAGGTTTGAAGTCTGACGACGTTAGCTTGGGAATCCCTCCGGCTTGGCCTGGGCAGGGATATGGTGCCTTCGTTTATCTTCGGGACTCTTAGTCCAATTTGTATCTTGTCCGTAGCCGGACACTATTTCGCTTCCGTTGTTATTGGATCTTTGTAATGTATCTTTGTACTCTTGACTCGGTGAGTCGTTGTTGTATATATGTTGTTTTGTGGGTTCCATCGTGAACTATTGTAATGATCATCACAATTCCACCCGTATAATGTGTGTGTTGCGACGTACACATTATGCCTGGTGGGCGTCCTAGGATCGTTATTATGCGGATTTGGCGGAGATCGCTCAAGTCTGCATAGTACCGATCCCGGGGCGTTACAAAGTGGTATCAGAGCTCTGGTTTTTCGATACCCCGCGGGTCCGCTCTGCCTGTAGGATAACCTAGCTAACGGTCGTTGTTTGTAGAGTGTCCAAACTATTTTACTAAAAGTATTTTTAAAATATCTCAATAGGACTCTTGTTTATTCCTTACCTCTATTCTATTCCTCCTCTTATCTAGTGTGTTTTAAATCTTCTCTCTTATCTATCTTCCGGTTATAGCACCTACGTGGGTTGGACGATCTCCTTGCCTTTTGTCCCAATAGGATCGATCTTCGGAAGGATATCTACGGACGGTCATCATCATCGACGTGAGCAAGAATCTCTTGTTAGTGGTGTCGAGAAGATCAACATAGCACGAGAAGATTCGATAGTTTACCTTCCTCTTCTTCTCCCCGGCGGTAGCGTGGATCGCGGGGGCGCGATCCCTTGTTAGTGGTGTCGATTGTAATGTCCCGGGGTTTTCCCCAAATTAGAGTTGTTTGTTTTTCTTTTGCATTATCATGACATCATCATGCCTTTTGTTGCATTGGTGTTTTTGCAAAATTGACAAAAATAAATAAAATGGCTTAATTTTATGTCACCATTAATTAATTTGAATCAAACAAATAAAATCAATTTTAATTTTTTTTCAAGTAAATAAACAAGCTTACAAAATATATCTTGATAATATATTATCTTTGTTAAAAAAAATATGGCCTCTATTTTATTTTCTTATACTCTCCTTTTCTGAAAAATCCTTTGGAAAAAGAAAAGGGCAAAAGGAAAAAAAATAAGAAAAGGCCGCAGCCTCTTTTACTATCTCCCTCTCTTCTCTCTTCCCGGCCCAACTCCTGGCCGAAATGGCCCACGGCCCAACACTCGCTCCTTGCCGTCACCTCCCTCACGCACGGAGAGGAGGACGTCGCTGTCGCTCCCTTGCCGTCGCTCTCCCATGCCACGCCACCCACCTTTCCCCCTATAAAGCCACCCCGGGTGCCCCTATCCTCCAACCCTAGCCGCCTCCCCTTCCCCTTCTCCCTCTCCCGCCGCCACCCTTCCTCTCCCTCCTCTCTTTCTTTCCTTCTCCAGCTCTCTGTCACGCGTGCCGCTCACCCGAGCTCCCCTCCGGTGTAGATCATGGACGCCGTCGCTTCGGTCTGCCTCGGGAACCAAGATCATGTCCAGCAGGTTTGCCCCGCCATACTACACCTTCTTCGCCAAGCCAAGGACCCAGGAGGAGTCGCCACCCGCTGGGAACAAGGACGTCTTCATCCGGTGACCGCCGATCTTCTCCGACACCGGCCGATCGTCTACGTCGTCCTCAAGCCCGGCTTCCATGTCTATGAGTTTCACCTCTTCCTCCTCTACTTCCTCGTCCACTGGAGCGTGATGGGATGCAGCGGAGCATCTACCTCGACGTCGTCCGCCCGGAGCACGCCAGGACCGCCATTGTCTTCCTCAACTGCAGCACGCCGCCGTCGTCCCCGAGCCGTTCGACCACACCAGCACCCCCGCGGTGAGCCGCCTCACCAATCCCTGCCCTTCCCCGTCTCGATTTCATCGTGTACCTGTCGAATTTCCGGGGAGGACCTTCGGCCTCCATGGCAGCCAGCCCAAGCTCCAGATCGGAGCTGCTTCTTCCTTGCCCCTGCACCTTGCTGCACGCAAGCGCACCACACCCTCGCCTCCTCCAGATCGCACACGCACCACTGCAGCACCCGCACACGCCTCACACACGCAGGAGCCTCCTCTCGTTTTGGCTCGTCGCCGGCCTGGTGTTTCTGCCGTCGCTCCCTGCCTTGAAGTCTGAAAAACCTGAAGTCTGAATCTCCTGTCAAATTCAGTTATCAGCGACACCTTTGGTTCATCTAACTCCCAAGCCGGCTTCTATCACAAACTCGAACATAGCCCAGTGGCAGTGCTCCTGCTTCCTTCCCAGATGGCCCAAGTTCGAATCCCAGCTGCCCCTTTTTCCTGTTTTCTTTCCTTTTTGTTTTATTATTTTGCAAAAAATGTTTAAATTCATATCTTTTAAGTGGTAGCTCCAATTGCAAAATGTATTATATGTTTTTTGGATCAGAAAAATGTGTAGAATTTGAATATGCCATCCATGCATGTTTGCGTCATGTAGTTACACTTTAGTTGTATTTTTGTATAACACCTAAATAATTAAATATGTAATGTGAGGGGAATAAATTTAAAATAATGCCCCCGTTCCATTTAATTTTGTGTAGCTCACCAATGCATTGTTAGACCTGTTAACCAACATTTAATTTTGATGGTTAGAAAAATAACTTGAATCTAATAATTAAATGTCGGAATCTCGGTTCCGTTTAATTTTGTTAAGTTGCATCTTCTCATGTCCTTGCCATGTCATGCATCACATAAGCATGCCGATTCTTTTGCCGTAGTAGTAAAATGCATCTTTTGCGCTTCCAGTGTTTGTTGCTTCTTCGGGAATAGGACGATGAGTTGATGTGAGCCACGACAAGTTCTGCTACCTCTACCGGATTTGCAGGCAAGGACTACTCACTTGCTATCTTTGCTTGTTTTCTGTCTCTTACTCCTCCTATCTTTTGTTCCTTGCTATCCCTATGTATCGATGCTTATGTCTCGATCCTATTCGCATGTTTACCTGGCAGCCATGATATAGCCACACCCCCACATCCTTTTAACCTGTTGTTTTGTTAGCCTTGCGCGTCGTAGTGCATGCTTAGGAGTTGTTTGTGGTTTATCTCATACAATGCTGATGTTTAGATGGTATAGTTTAATTAATGAAGACCTGTTATGTGGGTATAATTAATATAATAAAGATAAGGCACCGGCGGAAGGCCAGCTATGGTGATTTGTTCTGCTAGTGCCGCCTAGGAAAAACCGTTCTTTTCCGCTTATCCAAGAATGAGCGCCCTACCCACACGTGGGAAGACTTATGGAACCCCCCGCAACTCAGTACCGGATCTGCTATATTGGTTAGGGAGCCACAAAGTAGTTCGGGTGTTTACCATTTGGAGCATACGCACAATGCATGATGAAGATGAGAGGTTACAACTATGGGGGGCGCATATAGGTTTGCGGGATGGGCGTTAATCGCATGTGGAAGGAGGAGCAATCGTATGAGTGTTATCCTCCCGAAGCCGTTCACGCAATGTTTGGGCCCGCAAAGGAGTTTCGGCCGGGCTCCCCACGTGGATCAGTCTCAGATAGGTGGCTCTCTATCCAATGTAGTAGTGAAGGGGAAGGTTGTGTTGAGATACCTTTTGCCTTTGTGGCGTGTGGTTGATCGAACGTGTATGGTTACATTTGGGCACCCCTGCAGGGTTAAATCTTTTCGAAAAGCCGAGTCCGCGGTTATGGACGACTTGGGTAATGTGCTGGCTAAAAAGATCATAGACATCACCGTATCTCTTAAATAGTTAATTTGCTTAGTAAATAGCCTTACTCGAATAATAATATGATTAAAACTTGATCAACGTGTGAGTGCCCGGACTTCTTCCTCGTGGGTTCCTGATATGATGGAGTTGTCTTAGGGCGGGTATTGTTTGGTGAGTAGAATAGGTTCTACGAGTTTGCGCTCTCTTTCCTTATTCTAATTAGACGGAAGTTGTAGCGTGTCTCTATAAGTTGTTAGTGCTGCTGCCGCCGCCTCAATCGCTAACCCTCTTTCCCCGGAATTCCAGCTTTGATATCTTGTGAGTATTACTTGCCAGTACTTCTACTAGTACTGACCCCTTCGGGCTTGCTATTCCAATGCAGCCGACAGGTTTGAAGTCCGACGATGTTAGCTTGGGAATCTATCCGGCTTGGCCTGGGCAGGGTTATGGTGCCTTCGTTTATCTTTAGGACTCTTAGTCCAATTTGTATCTTGTCCGTAGCCGGACACTATTTCGCTTCCGTTGTTATTGGATCTTTGTAATGTATCTTTGTACTCTTGACTCGGTGAGTCGTTGTTGTATATATGTTATTTTGTGGGTTCCATCGTGAACTATTGTAATGATCATCACAATTCCACCCGCATAATGTGTGTGTTGCGACGTACACATTATGCCTGGTGGGCGTCCTAGGATCGTTATTATGCGGATTTGGCGGAGATCGCTCAAGTCTGCATAGTACCGATCCCGGGGCGTTACAAAGTGGTATCAGAGCTCTGGTTTTTCGATACCCCGCGGGTCCGCTCTGCCTGTAGGATAACCTAGCTAACGGTCGTTGTTTGTAGAGTGTCCAAACTATTTTACTAAAAGTATTTTTAAAATATCTCAATAGGACTCTTGTTTATTCCTTACCTCTATTCTATTCCTCCTCTTATCTAGTGTGTTTTAAATCTTCTCTCTTATCTATCTTCCGGTTATAGCACCTACGTGGGTTGGACGATCTCCTTGCCTTTTGTCCCAATAGGATCGATCTTCGGAAGGATATCTACGGACGGTCATCATCATCGACGTGAGCAAGAATCTCTTGTTAGTGGTGTCGAGAAGATCAACATAGCACGAGAAGATTCGATAGTTTACCTTCCTCTTCTTCTCCCCGGCGGTAGCGTGGATCGCGGGGGCGCGATCCCTTGTTAGTGGTGTCGATTGTAATGTCCCGGGGTTTTCCCCAAATTAGAGTTGTTTGTTTTTCTTTTGCATTATCATGACATCATCATGCCTTTTGTTGCATTGGTGTTTTTGCAAAATTGACAAAAATAAATAAAATGGCTTAATTTTATGTCACCATTAATTAATTTGAATCAAACAAATAAAATCAATTTTAATTTTTTTTTCAAGTAAATAAACAAGCTTACAAAATATATCTTGATAATATATTATCTTTGTTAAAAAAAATATGGCCTCTATTTATTTTCTTATACTCTCCTTTTCTGAAAAATCCTTTGGAAAAAGAAAAGGGCAAAAGGAAAAAAAATAAGAAAAGGCCGCAGCCTCTTTTACTATCTCCCTCTCTTCTCTCTTCCCGGCCCAACTCCTGGCCGAAACGGCCCACGGCCCAACACTCGCTCCTTGCCGTCACCTCCGTCACGCACGGAGAGGAGGACGTCGCTGTCGCTCCCTTGCCGTCGCTCTCCCATGCCACGCCACCCACCTTTCCCCCTATAAAGCCACCCCGGGTGCCCCTCTCGTCAAACCCTAGCCGCCTCCCCTTCCCCTTCTCCCTCTCCCGCCGCCACCCTTCCTCTCCCTCCTCTCTTTCTTTCCTTCTCCAGCTCTCTGTCACGCGTGCCGCTCACCCGAGCTCCCCTCCGGTGTAGATCATGGACGCCGTCGCTTCGGTCTGCCTCGGGAACCAAGATCATGTCCAGCAGGTTTGCCCCGCCATACTACACCTTCTTCGCCAAGCCAAGGACCCAGGAGGAGTCGCCACCCGCTGGGAACGAGGACGTCTCATCCGGTGACCGCCGATCTTCTCCGACACCGGCCGATCGTCTACGTCGTCCTCAAGCCCGGCTTCCATGTCTATGAGTTTCACCTCTTCCTCCTCTACTTCCTCGTCCACTGGAGTGTGATGGGATGCAGCGGAGCATCTACCTCGACGTCGTCCGCCCGGAGCACGCCAGGACCGCCGTTGTCTTCCTCAACTGCAGCACGCCGCCGTCGTCCCCGAGCCGTTCGACCATACCAGCACCCCCGCGGTGAGCCGCCTCACCAATCCCTGCCCTTCCCCGTCTCGATTTCATCGTGTACCTGTCGAATTTCCGGGGAGGACCTTCGGCCTCCATGGCAGCCAGCCCAAGCTCCAGATCGGAGCTGCTTCTTCCTTGCCCCTGCACCTTGCTGCACGCAAGCGCACCACACCCTCGCCTCCTCCAGATCGCACACGCACCACTGCAGCACCCGCACACGCCTCACACACGCAGGAGCCTCCTCTCGTTTTGGCTCGTCGCCGGCCTGGTGTTTCCGCCGTCGCTCCCTGCCTTGAAGTCTGAAAAACCTGAAGTCTGAATCTCCTGTCAAATTCAGTTATCAGCGACACCTTTGGTTCATCTAGCTCCCAAGCCGGCTTCTATCACAAACTCGAACATAGCCCAGTGGCAGTGCTCCTGCTTCCTTCCCAGATGGCCCAAGTTCGAATCCCAGCTTCCCCTTTTTCCTGTTTTCTTTCCTTTTTGTTTTATTATTTTGCAAAAAATGTTTAAATTCATATCTTTTAAGTGGTAGCTCCAATTGCAAAATGTATTATATGTTTTTTGGATCAGAAAAATGTGTAGAATTTGAATATGCCATCCATGCATGTTTGCGTCATGTAGTTACACTTTAGTTGTATTTTGTATAACACCTAAATAATTAAATATGTAATGTGAGGGGAATAAATTTAAAATAATGCCCCCGTTCCATTTAATTTTGTGTAGCTCACCAATGCAATGTTAGACCTGTTAACCAACATTTAATTTTAATAATTAAATGTCGGAATCTCGGTTCCGTTTAATTTTGTTAAGTTGCATCTTCTCATGTCCTTGCCATGTCATGCATCACATAAGCATGCCGATTCTTTTGCCGTAGTAGTAAATGCATCTTTTGCGCTTCCAGTGTCTGTTGCTTCTTCGGGAATAGGACGATGAGTTGATGTGAGCCACGACAAGTTCTGCTACCTCTACCGGATTGCAGGCAAGGACTACTCACTTGCTATCTTTGCTTGTTTTCTGCCTCTCACTCCTCCTATCTTTTGTTCCTTGCTAGCCCTATGTATCGATGCTTATGTCTCGATCTTATTCGCATCTTTACCTGGCAGCCATGATATAGCCACACCCCCACATCCTTTTAACCTGTTGTTTTGTTAGCCTTGCGCGTCGTAGTGCATGCTTAGGAGTTGTTTGTGGTTTATCTCATACAATGCTGATGTTTAGATGGTATAGTTTAATTAATGAAGACCTGTTATGTGGGTATAATTAATATAATAAAGATAAGGCACCGGCGGAAGGCCAGCTATGGTGATTTGTTCTGCTAGTGCCGCCTAGGAAAAACCGTTCTTCTCCGCTTATCCAAGAATGAGCGCCCTACCCACACGTGGGAAGACTTATGGAACCCCCCGCAACTCAGTACCGGATCTGCTATATTGGTTAGGGAGCCACAAAGTAGTTCGGGTGTTTACCATTTGGAGCATACGCACAATGCATGATGAAGATGAGAGGTTACAACTATGGGGGGCGCATATAGGTTTGCGGGATGGGCGTTAATCGCATGTGGAAGGAGGAGCAATCGTATGAGTGTTATCCTCCCGAAGCCGTTCACGCAATGTTTGGGCCCGCAAAGGAGTTTCGGCCGGGCTCCCCACATGGATCAGTCTCAGATAGGTGGCTCTCTATCCAATGTAGTAGTGAAGGGGAAGGTCGTGTTGAGATACCTTTTGCCTTTGTGGCGTGTGGTTGATCGAACGTGTATGGTTACATTTGGGCACCCCTGCAGGGTTAAATCTTTTCGAAAAGCCGAGTCCGCGGTTATGGACAACTTGGGTAATGTGCTGGCTAAAAAGATCATAGATATCACCGTATCTCTTAAATAGTTAATTTGACTAGTAAATAGCCTTACTCGAATAATAACCTGTTTAAAACTTGATCAACGTGTGAGTGCCCGGACTTCTTCCTCGTGGGTTCCTGATACGATGGAGTTGTCTTAGGGCGGGTATTGTTTGGTGAGTAGAATAGGTTCTACGAGTTTGCGCTCTCTTTCCTTATTCTAATTAGACGAAAGTTGTAGTGTGTCTCTATAAGTTGCTAGTGCTGCTGCTGCCGCTTCAATCGCTAACCCTCTTTCCCCGAAATTCCAGCTTTGATATCTTGTGAGTATTACTTGCCAGTACTTCTACTAGTACTGACCCCTTCGGGGCTGCTATTCCAATGCAGCCGACAGGTTTGAAGTCTGACGACGTTAGCTTGGGAATCCCTCCGGCTTGGCCTGGGCAGGGATATGGTGCCTTCGTTTATCTTCAGGACTCTTAGTCCAATTTGTATCTTGTCCGTAGCCGGACACTTTTTCGCTTTCGTTGTTATTGGATCTTTGTAATGTATCTTTGTACTCTTGACTCGGTGAGTCGTTGTTGTATATATGTTGTTTTGTGGGTTCCATCGTGAACTATTGTAATGATCATCACAATTCCACCCGCATAATGTGTGTGTTGCGACGTACACATTATGCCTGGTGGGCGTCCTAGGATCGTTATTATGCGGATTTGGCGGAGATCGCTCAAGTCTGCATAGTACCGATCCCGGGGCGTTACAAAGTGGTATCAGAGCTCTGGTTTTTCGATACCCCGCGGGTCCGCTCTGCCTGTAGGATAACCTAGCTAACGGTCGTTGTTTGTAGAGTGTCCAAACTATTTTACTAAAAGTATTTTTAAAATATCTCAATAGGACTCTTGTTTATTCCTTACCTCTATTCTATTCCTCCTCTTATCTAGTGTGTTTTAAATCTTCTCTCTTATCTATCTTCCGGTTATAGCACCTACGTGGGTTGGATGATCTCCTTGCCTTTTGTCCCAATAGGATCGATCTTCGGAAGGATATCTACGGACGGTCATCATCATCGACGTGAGCAAGAATCTCTTGTTAGTGGTGTCGAGAAGATCAACATAGCACGAGAAGATTCGATAGTTTACCTTCCTCTTCTTCTCCCTGGCGGTAGCGTGGATCGCGGGCCTGGAGGCCGGCTGCGTCGGGTGGAGACCCGGCCTGGAAACCGGCCTAGGCCGGCCTGGAGGCCGGCTGCGTCGGGTGGAGGGCCGGCCTGGAGGCCGGCTACGTCGGGTGGAGGTCCGGCCTGGAAACCGGCCTGGGCCGGCCTGGAGGCCGGCTGCGTCGGGTGGAAGCCCGGCCTGGGGGCCGGCCTAGGCCGGCCTGGAGGCCGGCCGACTCGGGTGGGGGTCCGGCCTGGGGGCCGGCCCAGGCCGTCCTGGAGGCCAGCTGGCTCCGCCTTGAGCTTTTGCCTCCTTCTTCCTCGTCTTGCCCATCTTCTTGGATTTCCTCTTGGCCATCTTCTTGACTCCATTGTGGGTCATCTTCCGGGTGGATCCTGAGTATAGACAAGGTACCGGCATGAGGTAGCAAACAATTCAAAGGGAGGTCAAGATCACACATCGAGAGGAGCGAGGTCACCTTTTCATGAAGAGCTTTGACTCTAGATCTTGTCATTGGGCCAATCGGCATGGTGTCCATGGTGTTGTCCACATGTGGGGCTACATCAACGCACTTCACCGGAAGGTCTATTGGCATAATCTCTTGACTCGGTAAAATCAACCACTCTCCATGGGGATCTTGTGTGACTTATTCTAGGAGTTTCCCTTATGGTCTTTTCGCTATCTTGAAGTACGACCTTCGCTTGATGATCGATTGAAGGATATTCAGAAGCATGATTATGATATCTAGAACCTCAAGGAGAACATTAGAGAGGAGTTGCTAAATGCCTCTCGGTCGATCCTCCTGCTCCTTATATGGTGGCAACAGCTCGATGATGAGGATTTCTCCCTCTATCTATTTGTTGATCAATGCTATATCATTCCCTTCTGTTTGAACTTCAAGTTTAATCAACTCACACGTACGTGGTGTGAATTCGTCAATCACATTAGGGCCCAGACTTTTAACCTTATGGAAAACGTCTTATATGTCAAGAGCTGGGAGTTTAGAAGATGTCCTTTCTACTCATGGTGCTTCAAATCCCTATGTTGATGTAGGGCTAGGCCCGATCTTCACGGATTTGAGGGGGAAAAGGGGATGAACACGAAGAACGCGGAGAACACGAAGAACACGGAGGGGAAACGGGGGAGATTCGCGGGCAAACACAAGGGATAAATAGCAAAACCTACAGAGATCTCCACCCAACAACAACCCTCAAAAAGGAAGCCTTTGAATCAAAGAATCAAAGCCAATCTTACTCTTGTTGAAACCGATTGCTCTTACCGGCCGGTCCACCGATCCAATAGAATCACCGCAGTGAAAGATTGGTTTGCACTACTAGAGACACCTCAGTGAAAGAGTAGCAACAACAAGATCCATCCTCAAAGAGGAACCCTAGCACAGAGGGATGAGGAGCATAGCTCACAAGTCTCAAATTCAGTCTAACCAAAGAATGGGGAAAGGGGGAGTGCTATTTATAGTCTTAGTACAAAAGGTGCAGAAAAGTGGGAGACCAGCCCGACGGCCGGCCGGGAGGCTGGCTGGCGTAGGCGGAGGTCCGGCCTGGAGGCCGGCCTAGGCCGGCCGGGAGGCCGGCGGGGGCTGGCGGGGGACCGGCCTAGGCCGGCTGGGAGGCCGGCAGGCTCAGGTGGGAGGCCGGCCGGGAGGCCGGCCGGGAGGCCGGCGGGGAGGCCGGCTCGGAGACCGGCAGCGTCGGGGTGGAGTCCGGCCTGGTGGCCAGCCTGGGCCGGCTAGGAGGCCGGCCTGGGCCGGCGGCCTCGGGTTGGAGCCCGGCCTTGGGGCCGGCTGATAGGGTAAAGGTGCCCAATCTTTCGATGAGATGGTTTTCTCTCGATTTGGGTGGAGGTCGACGTTGACGATCCGACTACAAACGTGCGGGACGTTGCGCCTTAGCAATCGCTACACCAACTTCCGAGGCTATTGATCTCGCCGGGCTAGATCAACCTGATCCGAAGATCAATTCCTGCAAGCAATCGAAGAACTAGCAAGAATTATAGATGCAATCAAGATATTGCGGATTAAAGATGAAAGCTTTATAGATGGGATTCTGCAAGTGCGTAGTACAAAAGGTCTGAACCGACACTGTTGTCTATGGCGAAGAATAGCAATGGCTAAATCTTAAACTAAACAAAATCCGAGTCCTAACGGCGGCTACGGAGAGGTATATATGGAAGAGGAGAAGGGATTTTCGTCCAACCCATGGAGGGTGGCCGAAAACAACCCTAGATGGGCCCTCCTTCACATATACGGACTCCTAAAAATCCCTAAAATATTTATTCCGAAATTACATGGGCCTGGCCCATAAAATAAGGTGTCGCAGCACCAAATATGACTATGGATGCAAATATGATGTATGATCTTGAATAATTCGTCCATGTCCTCCTTGCATCATTATGGTGGCTTCAAAGTTCAGAAGTAGCCTCATCTTTATTCCTCACACGCTTGCAGCCACCTCCATGCATAGCCATGCTCCAATGCTTGTCCTTCTCATTCATGCTAGATCCAATATTCCTGAGTAACAAATACATATCTGATTTAGGCAGCATCATATTCTCATGTATGTGAGGAATAGTTCCTAGAAACGAAAGTACCTGATAATTAAGTTGTTTGGCACGAGCTCGAGTCATAGGTCCTTGTATATGTGTGGCTGTAGGTGTAGTGGTTGCATCAACATGTGGGATGTCCTCATCATCCTCCCCTTCTTGAAATGAAGTCGTCCTCGACGCAATGTCATCATCCTCTCCTAAGTATGGCTTCAAATCTGCAATGTTAAATGACGGACTTACCGTACCAAATTCTGCAGGAAGCTCAAGTTTGTATGCATTATCATTAATTCGTTCTAATACCTTAAAAGGACCAGCAGCCCGTGGCATCAATTTTGACTTGCGCAAATCAGGAAAACGATCTTTGCGCAAATGTAACCAAACAAGATCTCCAACATCAAAAACAACATGCTTTTTTCCCTTATCACCGGCAACTTTAAATTTAGCATTCATGTGTTCTATATTGGCTTTTGTAGTAGCATGCAACTTCACAATTAATTCAGCACGTTGTGAAGCATCTAAATTATCTTGCACCGAAGATGGTAAAGGCAATAAATCAATGGGCGCACGAGGCACAAAGCCATAAACAATCTCAAAAGGGCACTTCTTTGTGGTTGAATGCAGCGAACGATTGTAAGCAAATTCAATATGAGGTAAACATTCTTCCCACAATTTTAAGTTCTTCTTTAAAACAGCCCGCAACATAGTAGACAATGTTCTATTCACAACTTCAGTTTGTCCATCAGTTTGTGGGTGACATGTAGTACTAAACAGCAACTTAGTCCCCAACTTTGCCCACAAGCATCTCCAAAAATGGCTAAGAAACTTTGTGTCACGATCTGAAACTATAGTATTTGGCACACCATGCAAACGAACAATTTCACGAAAGAACAAATCAGCAACATGCATAGCATCATCAGTTTTGTGACATAAATAAAATGTGCCATTTTTGAAAATCTATCCACAACAACAAAAATACTATCCCTCCCCTTCTGTGTGCGAGGCAATCCCAAAACAAAGTCCATAGAAATATCCTCCCAAGGCACACTAGGAACAGGAAGAGGCATATATAAACCATGTGGATTAAGACGTGACTTAGCTTTTTGACAAGTAGTGCAACGGCCAACAAATCTCTCAACGTCCCTACGCATGCGTGGCCAAAAGAAGTGTGCAGCAAGCACGTCCTCCGTCTTCTTTACTCCAAAGTGACCCATCAAACCTCCGCCATGCGCCTCCTGCAACAACAAAAGACGAACAGAGCTATCCGGAATACATAGTTTGTTAGCACGGAACACAAATCCATCATTGAGGACGAATTTGTTCCAACTTTTGCCCTCTTTACAATTTTGCAACACATCTTTAAATGCAGCATCATGCACATATTGTTGCTTAATAGTTTCCAATCCAAAAATTTTGAAATCAAGCTGAGAGAGCATGGTATAACGGCGTGACAAAGCATCAGCAATAACATTATCTTTACCCTTTTTGTGTTTGATAACATAAGGAAAAGATTCAATAAATTCAACCCACTTTGCATGACGCTTATTCAACTTAGCTTGACTACGTATGTGCTTCAAAGATTCATGATCAGAATGTATAACAAATTCTTTGGGCCATAAATAATGTTGCCAAGTTTCTAACGTCCGAACCAGCGCATACAATTCTTTATCATAAGTAGAATAATTCAGACTTGGCCCACTTAGTTTTTCACTAAAATATGCAACAGGTTTACCCTCTTGTAATAACACACCTCCCAAACCAATACCACTAGCATCACATTCAAGTTCAAAAGTCTTATTGAAATTAGGAAGTTGTAATAAAGGAGCATGAGTTAACCTGTCTTTTAGTAACATGAAAGCCTCTTGTTGTGCATCTCCCCAAACAAAGGGAACATCTTCTTTGTAAGCTCATTCAGCGGCGCTGCAATGGATCCAAAATCTTTCACAAAGCGCCTATAAAATCCTGCGAGTCCAAGAAAACTCCGCACTTGTGTGACCGTTTTAGGTTGCGGCCAACTCGAAATTGCCTCAATCTTGGCTGGATCAACTTCAATACCCTGTGCTGTAACAACAAAGCCAAGAAAAGCGACTCGATCTGTGCAAAAGGTGCACTTCTCAATATTTCCATACAAACGTGCATTGCGCAAAGCAGTAAAAACAGCACGCAAATGATCCAAATGTTCCTCTAAAGATGTGCTATATATGAGAATATCATCAAAGTAAACAACCACAAAACGGCCAATAAAACTACGCAAAACTTCGTTCATTAATCGCATGAATGTGCTGGGAGCATTAGTTAGACCAAAAGGCATCACTAACCACTCATATAAACCGAACTTAGTTTTAAACGCTGTTTTCCACTCATCCCCTAATTTCATACGAATTTGGTGATAACCACTACGCAAATCAACTTTAGAGAACATGGTAGAGCCACTCAATTCATCAAGCATATCATCTAAACATGGTATAGGATGACGATATCGAATAGTAATATTATTGATAGCTCTACAATCAGTACACATGCGCGATGAACCATCTTTCTTAGGAACCAAAATAATAGTACAGCACATGGGCTAAGAGACTCACGAATATGACCTTTGTCGAGTAATGCTTGGATTTGTCGCTGAATCTCTTTGGTCTCCTCCGGGTTGGTACGATATGGCGCACGGTTGGGTAGTGACGCTCCAGGAATTAAGTCAATTTGATGCTCGATTCCGCGAATAGGTGGCAATCCTGGAGGTACATCTTGTGGAAAAACGTCCACGAACTCCTGCAAAATGTTAGCAACCGCAGGTGGCAAGGACGGAGGCATGTCCTCAAAAGAAAACAACACCTCTTTGCAAATGATAGCATAACATGCAGTAGTACTCACATCAATTTCAGAAATATCAGATTTGCTAGCAAGCAAGCAAGTACTTTTTAAACGAATTTCATTAGCATGTTTCGGTGCAGATTTGGAAGTACTTTTAGATGGCATGAATTCGTTAGCAACAATCTGATTTTCACTCAGCTTTGACTCCTCATTATGTGCTCTACTAGCTCGAGCAAGATCATCTTTTAAAATATTTTCAGGAGACATAGGAAGTAACACAATTGGCTTATCATTATGAACAAGAGAATATTGATTTGTGCTACCATGATGGATAGAATTCGTATCATATTGCCACGGTCTACCAAGTAAAAGCGCACATGCTTGCATAGGAACCACATCACATTCAACATAATCAGAATATGCAGCAATAGTAAAATGCACACGAACGGTACGTGTTACCTTAACTTTGCCGCTATTGTTAAACCATTGAATGTAATATGGTCGAGGATGAGGTCGTGTCGTGAGAGAAAGCTTCTCAACCATCTCCATACTCGCCAAATTGTTGCAGCTCCCTCCATCAATAATAATGCGAACACAACGATCTTTGACAACGCCCTTTGTATGGAACAGATTATTGCGCTGACTTGGTTCAGCTTTTGTCACTTGTGCACTTAAAACTCGGTGCGCAATTAAGCTTGGGTACTGCTCTGCGTGTTCCGCAGCCATGTATTGTGACTCTTGCGCCGTGTTTGCTTCCGCGAATTGCTCATCATGTGCGATGAGAGCCAATGTATCTTCATCATAATCACTGGCGGAATCATATCCACCATCGTCAAGAGCAATCATCACACGAGTGTTGGTGCAATCACGTGCGAAGTGACCAAGCCCACTGCATTTGCGGCACTTAATGTCGCTGGTTTTGCCCGTAGAAGCCATTGATGACGAAGAACTTGGGGCTTGTCCCGCGGGTGTACGCTTGGCTGCAGATGGTGGGAATGTAGACGATGTAGACCGTGTGGGGGTGAGCGTGGCAGCAGTCGGAGCAGCAGTCCGTGGCGACGTAGGCGGCGTCCGTGGTGTCCATGAAGTAGAACGCCCTGCAGGAAAAGTAGTTCGTGTCGCCGCTCTCCGATCCTGCACTTCACATTCAGCTTTGCAAGCAAGATGAAACAAACGAGTGATAGTTGTATATTCCTTATATTCCAGAATTGTTTGAATCTCTTTGTTTAACCCACCAAAGAATCTAGCAAGTAAAGCTTCAGTATCCTCTTCTATACCACAACGAATCATGCCAGTTTGTAATTCCTGATAGTATTCTTCTACATAATTTTTACCTTGTTCTAGTCTAGTTAATTTCTTTAGCAAATCGCGTTGATAGTATGGAGGAACAAAACGAGTCCGCATAGCACGTTTCAAATCAGTCCAAGTAGTAGGTGGGTTAGCATGATGCAAACGACAATATTCAGACCACCATATGGAAGCAAAACTAGTGAACTCACAAGTAGCAGCACTAACACGTCTCTCCTCAGGATAATTTAAGCATGCAAAACGTTGTTCTAATTCTAACTCCCAAGAAAGGTACGCATCGGGATTATAACGACCATCAAAAGGTGGAACATTCAACTTCAGTTTGGCAACATGGTCATCGTCACGTACCAGCGGACGCGCATTGCGTAGAAGGACGCGTGGACGTCCAGGTGGCGGTTGGTGGACCTCACCCTCATCCTCGTTCTCGCCGTCGGAGTCGTCCTCCCCTTCATACTCCTCGTATCGCGCATCAGTAGCCGTGGCACCCGCAGCGCCCGCAGCCGATGTGTGCGCATGGGGGAGAGGTACTCGCTGGGCGCGGCCGACATACGTAGGGGGTGGAATACGGCGTAGCAACTCCCGAAATTTTGCGTCGAGCTTGTCGGTGAAGGACGTTTCGAGGCCCTCGATCTTCTCGATGGTTTCAGCAAAACGTTTATCCACGTCTTGCATATGGTCGCTGACGAGGTGCGTGAAGTGGCCGTGGAGCTCCGCGTTGGTCATCTTATCTGGGTCGACAGCCGTGTCAGAACCTGCCATGGTTAGTACGCAAAAAGCACAGAAATATGTGTGTATAGGTGACAGGAAAGTGGTGGAATCAATGCACAATCAATCAAGCAAACCAATATTCTTACCCTGCAGCAGGTGGTGACTAGCAACCAAGGGGACCAAACGTCAAGAAGATTGAGAATAGCGATTACCAGGGGGTCTCAACGCACGGTGTAGGAATATGTGGAGCTCTGGGAAGGCTTAGCAAGGGGTTAGCAAATATCAAAACAGCAATGCAATATTGAATAAATGCTCAACGACGGTGCTGTGCTGGCCCTAGGCTAGACCGTGCTAGAGACGCGAGCCTAGAACACTAACGGTGTCACGGCGCGGCACAACAAGCAAAGCTGCGATGAGGTGGCGTCCTGAAAAGCGATCCGAGGAACCAAAAATCACTATGATGACGAGTGTCTCAAACTGATTCCCGAGGTCTAAAAATAGTATAGCCTCGAAAAAATTCGTCCAAATTTCCGGACGTGCTCTGGAAAGCGTGCAGGGGCCGAAAAAAAGTCACTATAACGGCCAGTGGAGAAAAATGATCTCCGATGTCTGAAACTTATGTGGCCTCAAAATTTTTTGGAGGCAAAAAAGTCCTTTTTTTTCCGACTTCTTACGGGGATGCAACAAGTTTATGGCGTGTGGGAGAAGTATATGGTAGTGGCGGAAGTATGGTGGCGGCTAGGGTTTATGGTGGTGGAAGGATATGGTAGTGGCGGAAGTATGGTGGCGGCTAGGGTTTATGGTAATGATCTGCGAGTGTGGCAAGTTGTGTGGCGGCGACGTAACAAAGGTGAAACAGAACTCGAAACTCTAAGGGAAACTAGACACTAAGACCAGCAACTCGACACGACGATGCAGACACAAATTCAATTATGCAAAACTGAAAAGACAAAGCAGAAGGCGTAGACTGGTGATGGGATCTAAAATTCTAATGATATTTTTGGCTTTTTCGTGGGTTATAGGTATGATGAAGATGCAATCTACACTACGAAAACTGTAAATCTCACCGAGCAACCTGAAATCTGATACCACTTGATAGGGTAAAGGTGCCCGATCTTTCGATGAGATGGTTTTCTCTCGATTTGGGTGGAGGTCGACGTTGACGATCCGACTACAAACGTGCGGGACGTTGCGCCTTAGCAATCGCTACACCAACTTCAGAGGCTATTGATCTCGCCGGGCTAGATCAACCTGATCCGAAGATCAATTCCTGCAAGCAATCGAAGAACTAGCAAGAATTATAGATGCAATCAAGATATTGCGGATTAAAGATGAAAGCTTTATAGATGGGATTCTGCAAGTGCGTAGTACAAAAGGTCTAAACCGACACTGTTGTCTATGGCGAAGAATAGCAATGGCTAAATCTTAAACTAAACAAAATCCGAGTCCTCACGGCGGCTACGGAGAGGTATATATGGAAGAGGAGAATGGATTTTCGTCCAACCCATGGAGGGTGGCCGAAAACAACCCTAGATGGGCCCTCCTTCACATATACGGACTCCTAAAAATCCCTAAAATATTTATTCCAAAATTACATGGGCCTGGCCCATAAAATAAGGTGTCGCAGCACCAAATATGACTATGGACGCAAATATGATGTATGATCTTGAATAATTCGTCCATGTCCTCCTTGCATCATTATGGTGGCTTCAAATTTCAGAAGTAGCCTCATCTTTATTCCTCACACGCTTACAGCCACCTCCATGCATATCCATGCTCCAATGCTTGTCCTTCTCATTCATGCTAGATCCAATATTCGTGAGTAACAAATACATATCTGATTTAGGCAGCATCATATTCTCATGTATGTGAGGAATAGTTCCTAGAAACGAAAGTACCTGATAATTAAGTTGTTTGGCACGAGCTCGAGTCATAGGTCCTTGTATGTGTGTGGCTGTAGGTGCAGTAGTTGCATCAACATGTGGGATGTCCTCATCACCGGCCTAGGCCGGCTGGGAGGCCGGCCTCCCTGTCTTCACCTCCTTCCTCCTCTTCTTGGATCTTCTCTTGGTCATCCACTCATTTGTACCTACCCACATCAAAGACCAAGAAAAACATGTGTGTGCATGATAGAGGAGCACATCATTGACGACATGTCCAAATTTGTTCACAACACCATTAGCATAACACAAAATATATGCAATAGAATATAAATGCAAGGTCAATGTGCAAGCAACTCGGCCGAACATCGTCAAAATGTGGGAACACAAAATCTCCAAGAAAGGTAGAGAAGGCTAAGATACCCATCTCATTGTGAACCATATGAAGTCCATTGCATTGAAAGCATCGGAAAGAGAAATTTGTGAACCATGCAATTTGAGAGAGGCTCTTATCATTGCCATCATGGGTGCAAACAAAGTAAAGAGGAGAGCAAGTTTTCATTGATTTTGTTGCAACACCAATAAGACAATATCCAAAGGCCTCATGACAATACATGCTGAAAATATCATTATGGTTGCAAACAAGCCATCGGGAAGAACAATTGTTCATCATACTGTTTGCAACACATAAATCATTTACAAGGAAGATCAAGGGAGCATGAATGTCACAAAGGAAAACCAAAGCACTCACATGTTTGCACGCGAACCAAAGGAAAAAGCAATTGTTCAATTTGTTCAATGCAAAACATGGAAAAGGAAATAGAGTTGGATTGGATCCATAACTCTCATGGAAAATGCTCTCAAGAGCTCTTTTTGCCAACTCATGTGCAATTGAGGTTGACATTATGAAGCGTGAGCCATTACACACGAAATTCCATAAAAATAAATTGTGTGCATGGTACATGAATGCATCATCCATTATGACGCATTTCTTCATTTGCACATCACCAAACGCACTACAATCAAATTGACTATATGAAGTACGCGGATGGACGACATGCAAAACGAAGAAAGAAACAAACTGAACACTCAAACAAGGCAAATCTCCAAAATGTGAGAATGCTATGGGGGCAAACTCATTGTCAAGAATTTTATCATCATTGCAAGCAATACATGTGATATGGGGTGGCCCGATCTTCTCAGCAAGCTGCGGTGGTGATGATGATGATGATGGATAGATAACTTGTATGTCGCCGATGAACTCTCCTCGCTTGATCCCTGATGCCAATGCAGCAGCTCTCAACCCTTTGGATATTCACAACGTCACACACTTGCGCACGTAGCCGTCGACCACGAAACGGTATAATTGCAATTCACTAATTCCCAATGGAACAGCGGATCACACTTAACTTGCAGTATATGATCTCCAGATCGAAACGAATTGGAGACGAGGATTCAAGATGAATGCTTACAGCAGTCTCATGAACTAGGGTTTATCTTAAACGAGGTCTAAACTCATCTATGGCGGCTGGACTAGTATATAAAGGGGAGGGGCATACTTTAGCTACAGTACCGACCCGGTGAAACCGACTTGGTGCAACCCTAAACCGGTTCGACTCAAACGATACAAACTGACCCAAAGTGTTGGGTTCAGCCTTAAGGCACGCAGGCCTGATTTGGCGCCTGCCCATGTGTGGCGTGGTGGCCTCCCTGGCCCTTGGACGCTGCCTCCCTCTCCTCCCTCGCGTCCTCTTCATCTTGTGTACTCCACGCCTTGATCCTCTTGCTCCAAGTGCTGCAGCTCCTCGCTTCCTCGTGCTACGTCTTCTTCTTCAACGAACCTGAGTATGCACACAAACAAAGACTTAGGCAGTAAACAATTCTCATTAATGAAATATTCAGATTCTATTAGGAGTGAGTTCACCTGTTGTTCTAATAGCTTTGCACGAGCTCTTGTAATAGGTCCAATTCTGATTTCATCATTGAACTTCTTTGCAGCAGCTTGGTGTTCATCATCATGAGGTGAAGATGTGTCAAGTGTATGGATGTCCTCATCAACATGTGAAATGTAAATTGTTCGACATATTGCATGCAACAATTGGAGAGAAACGGAAACATGCATAGCAAGGCATGCTCATGGAACAATCATCACAAATAGGGGAATCCACCTGATCAACATTGTTTTTAGGCAAGGTATCACAAGGGAAAGAGAAAGTAGCATATGTGATGTCCATAGAAGCATCCACAACATGCAAGCGCTCACAAATCATCATGTCCACTAGTGGGATCATGGCATCATCAACACCTATATTCGTACCTTTGTATATCCTCTCATGTGAAGTAGGTGTTGTGGTAGTCGCAGCAGCGTCCATGTGGTCGACTTGGTCATCTCGATGTAAACATGGGGTGGCTTCATCGTCGTCCTCCATGTACAACTTCTCAAGTTGAGGCATATCGTCCTCCATGGAGCCTAGCACATCATAAGAAAATACACTAGAAGGAGAGGTTATGTCGTTAGAAATTGAAATGGTCTTGCTTGCCCTATCGACTACCTCTCTCAACTTATATGGTGTATCGCTCATGTCCTCAAAGTTGAAGCGCTCCATGTCGCATATGGTGAAGTCACACAACTCGCTTGCACTCAAGTGTGCAAGGTGGCTCTCACTCTCGTGGTGTTTCTCTCTCTCACCACTCAACTCACATGAAGGTATCTGTTGTAGTTGAGGGTCAAATTGTGTTTAAGCGTGTGGGTGGTGGGACGATGGCGCTCTTGATGATGTCGATGCCGATGATGTTGAGCAACCTCACTTGGTGCTTTGTTTCTTGCGTCGGAGCGGTGCGAGGTCCTTGAGCTTGGCCTTGATGAGCGCCGATGACGTTGTTCGAGGAGCTTGCTCAAGGACTCTTCAAGTCGAGTGAAGTGCTCATTTCGTTCGCGTTGTGCGGCTTGGTGGCGCTGCTCGGAACGGCGCAAGGCGTCGTCCAAGTACTTATTGATTGCTTCCTCTTGTTTGCTCGTTCCGACGTCTTGTTCTTCCCTAGCCATGATAAGAAGACACAAGTGATATGTGGAGTATGTGGTGGCTAACAACCGCTCTTACCTTTGGTTGATAATATTGGACAAGTGGACTCACCTTCCGAGACAAAGGTATCACAAGAGTAAGAGTTGGTTGATTAGCAATCCAAAAACGACTCACACACACACTTATGAGGAGCTTAGGTATGGCAAAGTGGCAAGAAATCGAAACGAAGCAAACGATAAGGCTATTGCAACAAGTGGAGGATAACCACAAAGATCAAGTAGCAAAAGAGACTAACCACACAATCCATGAAACAAAGGAAACTCACACGTGGAGACAAACGTGGATGGTGCGACTATGGGGATGAGCAATTTGGACCTAACGAAGACTATGCTCGTGTCGCACCACCTCTCGAAGGACAACTAGCTCAAGTGTATAGGAGGGAGCACCCGATTTGCACAAGTGGACACGTTTCTCTATTGGGTATTGGAGCTTTGAGGTGGTAAGGAGGACTAGGATCACGGCTCGGCTTTTCTCTTTTTTTTGAATCTTTTCTATTGCTCTTTTTGCTTAATGCTTTTGCCCGAGCCGAGTCTGCTACAAATTGATGCTCACAAGATTAGGATATGCTTACTTGGCGTCACACTAGTGCAATGCTCACACTTTGAAAAGCTAGCTCCTAGGAAAAAGTTTCGCGAAAGGGAAGGGATGAGTCGGAAGCTATAACTTTGGTTGCGTCGAGGTAGCGGAAATTTGCTCCGTGAAATCTTCAATCCGACGAATTTCGGGCGAAATTCGCACAAGGAAACACCAAAGGAAAGTGGGGAAAGGTCTTAAGCACGAGATCCGTGGATCAAAACCACAAATCGCTCACCAAATCGAGAGATCGAACGAAATCCATATGGGCTATTTTTTTTTTGAATTTTCGAAATTGGTATGGGAAAGAAAAAATTTGGTGGAAAAATGGCTAATAAAAGGTGGAAAAACGATCCAAATCCGTGGAAACCCTTGCTCTTGATACCAAATGATGTAGGGCTAGGCCCGATCTTCACAGATTTGAGGGGGAAAAGGGGATGAACACGAAGAACGCGGAGAACACGAAGAACATGGAGGGGAAACGGGGGAGATTCGCGGGCAAACACAAGGGATAAATAGCAAAACCTGCAGATATCTCCACCCAACAACAACCCTCAAAAAGGAAGCCTTTGGACCGAAGAATCAAAGCCAATCTTACTCTTGTTGAAACCGATTGCTCTTACCGGCCGGTCCACCGATCCAATAGAATCACCGCAGTGAAAGATTGGTTTGCACTACTAGATACACCTCAGTGAAAGAGTAGCAACAACAAGATCCATCCTCAAAGAGGAACCCTAGCATAGAGGGATGAGGAGCATAGCTCACAAGTCTCAAATTCAGTCTAACCTTAGAATGGGGAAAGGGCAGTGCTATTTATAGTCTTAGTACAAAAGGTGCAGAAAAGTGGGAGACCGACCCGAGGGCCGGCCTAGGCCGGCCGGGAGGCCGGCGGGCGCTGGCGGGGGACCGGCCCGGGGACCGGCCTAGGCCGGCTGGGAGGGCGACAGGCTCAGGTGGGAGGCTGGCCTGGGGACCGGCCTAGGCCGGCCGGGAGGCTGGCGGGGAGGCCGGCTCGGAGGCCGGCAACGTCGGGGTGAAGTCCGACCTGGTGGCCGGCCTGGGCCGGCTGGGAGGCCGGTGGCCTCGGGTTGGAGCCCGGCCTGGAGGCCGGCGACCTCGGGTTGGAGCCCGGTCTTGGTGTCGGCCTAGGCCGGCCTCCCAGCCGGCCTCCCTGTCTTCGCCTCCTTCCTCCTCTTCTTGGATCTTCTCTTGGTCATCTTCTTGGATCTTTCTCTTGGTAATCTTCTCATGTGGGGCTACATCATATGTTCTTGTGCAAAGTACATATTTCCAACCCTTGGAGAAAAACTTGTCTATCACCTTGAACTATCTTCTGTTCACTCCGCCACATCGGCATGTCATGCTTGTTAGCTTATGCTCTGCAACAAGGAAGATCATCGTGCGATCGAGAAGATCGTGGAAGACATGTGTTGTCATGCTTCCCTCCTCTCTCTTTATACTCTAGGAATCTCGGGATGAGATTCTTGTACGGGGAGTAGATTTGTAACAGCCCCAATTTGGTACTATAAATTTTGAACCAAATTTTCACTTTTGCATTTCATTTGCATCATGACAGCTATGCTTAAATTAGTTAACATTGAGATAATTGTCAAGACACAAAAGAAAGTTATGGCAAGTTAAATATATTTATCCAGGAAGTTCCAAGAGGTCAATTTAATATTTTGAATTTCATTTCTAAGTTCTAAGGAAAATAATTGGAACTTATAAAATTTTGCCATATTCAATCCTTATAAAAAATGTTGTTCAAAACATTTTCTTTTGCAACAATAATTTTTATGGAGCTTCTACATGTTATGGGGAGTCTACATGAATAATTTTCAGAATTTTATAAAATGGTTAAGTGCCTCAAATAAATCCCTAAAAGCCTACTGGTTTAAAGTTAAAGAAAACAAAAAAATGCAGCCAGGGGGTTTTCTGCAAAGTGATTGTCTTCTTCCCTGTAGCTTCTTCCCTGTAGCAATCGAGCCCCCCCCCCCCCCCCCCCCGGATGTCCCCGCCACACCAGCTCGACGCTACAGTGCTCCCCCTTGTGGATAAGAGGGTGATAAGGGGCGGCCCGATCTTCTCGTGAGCTTGATGGTGGATGATTGATAACTTGTGGAACACTGTGATCTCTCCTTGGCTAGTCCGCATTGCCAATGCAACAGATTCGAACCCTATGGATATTCACAGCCTTACACACTTGTGCAACGCAGCCGTCGACTACGAAACGGTCCTGTACCTCCTTATTCCCAATGGAACAGCAGGTAACACGCAAACTTTG
>QRDG01002472.1:30391-66982 GCA_012064385.1 Puccinellia tenuiflora | reverse complement strand
TGTTCGGTTCACCTTGAACCCGCAGTAGCCAGAATCCACCACTCATCTCCACCAAGGCACTCCCTCGAATCACCCTCGAGGAAATGAACCTTTCAACACACGTTGCCAAACTGCAACCTCTAGTTGCCAAATTTTATTAGGTTAAGGTTCTCTATGGTCTTATCGTCCGTTCCCAAGTCGTCCATAACCGCGGACACGACTTTTCAAAAAGATTAAACCCTGCAGGGGTGTACTAATTTACCCATTGGTACCGTCCAGCTCACCTGATTAGCTCTCTTCCGGGGAAAGCCGGCGAGTGGGCGCGGTTAGACCTTTACCTTGCATGAGGCTTACTCAAGGATCATCAGTGTGTGGAAGGACAGGTTCAGCGCCTCCAACGCCCTGCCCCGCGGCCACATCCTAAACACCACCGTCCTCATCGTTCCTTTTTCCACCCACACACTCACACGCAAATGGAAATAGCAAACTAGAGGACCCTTGACAAGCCCCTCACAAATTATTCGGTCAGAGGGGATTCCATATGTCCCCACCTTTGGAAGCACGCTCAGTCTTGGTTCAAGAGGTAAAGAACTCGCACCTAGGCGACAAGGATGAGGCAAAACACCATAACCCCGATGGCAACTCATCCAAGCCTTTTAAACAATTTAATTAAATACCACAGGTAACCACCATGTCCGAACATTCCAACAACATCATCATTATGGAATTTAAATCACCGGACAATTATAGCATTCGACTAAGCATGGCTAAGCATATATATATATATATATATAACAATTATATCTTTATCTCAGGCCAACACATCAAACCTATGGTTCATAGGAGGGGAGACGTGTGATTGTTTAGGGAACATGCAATTCATAGGATACTCTATGTCTTGTCCAAAATTGACATTGGAATCGAATGCAATATTATGGTGGATAAAATAATTGTATAAAACCATAGGATGCTAGATGCCAAGAAGGTTAGGTTATCTCTTGCCTTGCTGCTAGTGCTGGTCGCGCGGATCGTTGAGATATTGTGGTGGAACCTCGACTCCGGAATCTACCGAAACACAAACAATAACAGGAAACGAAATAAATAACACGAATACAAAGGTGCAATGCACACTCATGATGAGATGGTCAAATTATGCACTGAAATGGTCTTGGGCATGTCCCACAAGTTAAATGGAACCCCTAAAATAATTATTACAATTAACGGGTTATATCTCCATATTTAACTTAGTGAATTAAGCATTTACCCAAAATGTCCGGTACTAAAATATGAGTTCTACATGCATGAAAATGACATTATTAGTTAGGTATTGTTACCCTGATCATTTTGGTACTTCGTTTGCAATTTTTCGATTAACGATGAAGAAATGGTGATTTAAACGGTTATTCAATTTAAATCATTTTAACCAATTCCAAAATGACATCAAAGGAAAAATTGGTTTCATGCTGTGATCTTAACATAGCTAAATAGCCTTTGTTTTGCTGATCATTTTGGTCTATTAAACCTAATTTTTGAGTCATTATTTATCAAGTTATGAATTTCCCAAAATGTGATTTAAATCTGCCATTTTAATTAATTATTATAAACAGCGCAAAAATTTAATTCTACAACTATCTCAAATGACATAAAATTGTAGTTCATTGTTTACTGAACATTTTGATACTTCATTTATAATTTTTGGATAAGTAATTTTCAAGTTATGAATTTTCTAAGTTGGACTTTAATTCTGCCATTTTTGTAATTTAATTAATAAGCAATAAAAATTATTTAGTTGGACATGAAATTCATGCTAACAAAGAGAGTTTATTTTTCTGTGCATTTTGACATATTGTTTGCAATTTTCTAAATTGTATTTCAAAAAGATATTGAAGTTCAAAGTTTAACTCAAATTTTGCCATTCTAGTTATTTTAATTTAACAGCAATTTAGAATATTCATTTTCACATGTAAATAGAGCTATCAGATAGATATTAATTTTCTGAACATTTTGGTATATTGTTTGTATTTTTCTGATAAATCATTTAAAAGATATTGCAAATCTAAATTTCTGTTAATTTCTAGAAAAATTTAAACAAATGAAAAGATGACGCCATGATGACATCATCGGGAAGCTGCGGCGCTGTCGATCACGAATCCGTCGCCTCGGCTTGAAATTGAACGTGGGCACTGGCTTTAGGAGCTAGAGGAGGTGGAGAGGAGCACGGGGAGCGGCGGCACGGACCAAATGGTCGCTGGAGTGACCGGCGGCGACCATGTCCGCGGTAGTGGACGGTGGGACACGGCGGTGCGACGGCACAGAACGCGGGGGAGGGGGATGAGATGACCATCCGGTCGAGAAGCTCACCCCGAAGGCGATGGTGCGGATGGCGAGGCACGGGGAAGATGGGCGGCGGCGATACCGTGCGCGCACGGCGGCAGCCGGCGGCGAGGTGGTCGAGCTCGACCTCGCCACTGGGAGCGCTCCAGCTCGATTCGCTCGACGGGGTGGTAGAGGACGGCGCGGCAGGGCTTCTGGACATCTTTCCAGGGCTTGGGGAGGCCGGAGATGGTCGGTGGCGGTGGCAACAGTCCATGACGGAGCCGGCGAGCTCGACAAGATGACCTCGATTAGCTGGATTCCAGGCACCCCCGCTTGCGTGGATCCAACTAGAGGACCTGATCGACGAGGCGGAGCTCTCGGACTGCTCGTCTTGATCTCGGGCGGGCGGAGGCAGTGGCGCAACGACGATGGCCGGAGCTAGGGTTTCGGCCCGCTACACAGAAACAGAGAGAGGAAGAATGCGAGGAAGAGCGAGTGGGAGGGAGATGAGAGGAGAGCAGGGCGTCGGGGGGGCTCCTTATCCACGCGGAGGGGGCCACGGCGTCAACGCAGGGGCGAGGGACATGGCGGCACTGCGGCACTGGCGCCATTCCATGGCTACTGTGGCGACAGGGACGATGGCTATTTGCACTTAAACCCTTGCCTGTTTAAAAGTTGTATTACATTTTGGTCCAGCAGTCTGTTAAGGAATTAATTTGAGGCACTTAAACATTTTCTAAAATTCTGAAAATATTCATGTAGCTTGTATATTATCTTAAGAAGCTGCTATAAAAATGTCAGCCCATTTGGGAAACCTTTTATGTGTAAATTATTTTAGAATTGCTCACAGGCATTTGGGGTCCCTTTTAATTTATTAAGTTTGATAAATGAATTTTCCCTGCAACTTTCATATTTGAATTTGTGGAAACTTCCTGGAGAAATATGATAGTTCAAAATTGAAGTTTGTTTACCCAACAACATTCATCATAATTGATTTTTTCCTATCTCTTTTCAAAACACTTTTCATCTATACGAGACAAGTATGGTATGACAACCATTGTCTCCACTACCCTTGTTCACCCATCAAGTTTTAACTTAGAGAAATTAGAATGGTGAGACCTTCCGTTGACGTCCTCGTCCAGCTTTCTCAGAATCGTCCGTAACCGGGGACACGGCTAAGTACATAGATTGACACTCTGCAGAGGTTGTGCACTTTCACCATAAGACTCCATCAACCCATTCTGACCTTGACCTTCTTGAAGTGAAAAGGAAAGGAGAGGATGGAGACGAGAATTTTCCGAAGTATTTTCCCGACCACTGCCGTCCTGACGCGCTCCACCTACATTCCTCTACCACCACCTGTCAGGCCGGGCCGGTTCCATACTACATACTTAGTCAAGCCAGAGCCCATATGACATATGGCTGCACGGTAAGCTCACTAAACTCGGAGTAACGTTGATCTCTTTGTCCCTGGGTGGCCGTCCACAAGTGAGCCAATCTCGGGTGAAAAACACCATAGACATGGTCCCGAGTAGCCACTCAACCATAAACCACCAAGCAATGCCAAAATCCACCCAGGAGGTTCTTTAACTTAGTAGAACTAGCGGGGTTGCCCGCGCATTTGCGCGGCTAGATTATATATTTATACCATTGCCATCATATTTATTTATGTTTGTATTTGCTAATATTTTGGAATTACTAATTTATATGATATCACATTAGAGCGGGTCTTAAATTCGATGTTAAGCTGGATTATGCTTTTGTGATCTTGAGGCAGTGTGTGCGGATCAATGTACTATATATTTGCTAGTATTTACTGAGAAAAAGATGGCATCCGACCACACAACGGTTGATTTGTATTTTCTTTTATGTGTGTTATATGATGTGCGTGCACCTATGATGTACTACCATGATGTTTCTAAAAAAATGTATTGTGTCTAAACTTTCAGGAAATATATAACCCATTGGCACTTGACGTTGGCCAACCCACTCGTATTTCTTAGGATGTGCATTTCTTATTCCATGACATAATACAGTAGTGATGTGTCCAAATGGTATTGTTGAGACATCCTAGCTTTTATTTTGATCCGACATGCACATCCCTACTATTGAGAGCGAGGCGACTCAGCAACATTGCCTGATGTCAAGCAATTTATGGTTAAAAAATTATTCATAGGTATCAATATTTGCACCAATGATATCAGCGATGTCTAGACGCCTAAAGTAATATGAGTATATATTCTTATGGTGCAGATTGAGTTTAGGAAGTAGCCTATTAAATTAACAATGAATATATTGGTTCTGCTGGATTATCAGAAAGGCTATCAATATTATCACCCCTACCGATTTAACTATAAAATATATATTTAAATGAGAGTCTTGAAGTAGAAATTGAGCTCTGCATGTACACTTACTTTGTATTCAGATGTTTATCGCGCGGTATCCTAAATTCATGTATTAACGGTGCTATATATCCTTGGCTCTATTGTCTGAATCTCTGTGATAAGTCTAATTACACTTGCAATTTAAAGATAAATAATTTGAAAGTCGGTAATATCAGTTGGAAGTTATAAATGGTACATTGTCTTACCCGAGCATTGTCGCTCTTCCTTTAACCCTTCTTGTAGACCATCCATCCTTTGCAAATTCAAAACAACAACTTGAAGTTAAATTGATGATCAGTTCACGTCCCTTACCATTGTACCGTAAACAAAATATATTTCATGTCATCGCTTGTAAAGCGATTATTGCACATTCTACCCAAATGCATAGAGCCAAATTCGGCCCAGATACTTATGGTCAACTCTCATTAATCTTTCATATATAGTAGCATGTGCCCATACCTGAAACAAAAGGGAAAAATACCGTAAATTAGCTTAGTTGATGAACACCTAGATTCTTCTATTGCTAGAAAACATGTGACTGCTCCAACTGAAAACCGACCTTCCAATTCATCTCACGTACTGAGCTGCGAGAACCCCAGAACAGCGCGGCGAAACATTATAAGAACAAACAGAATTTCTGAACTGCAACCAACAGTCCAAGATCAATCTAGAATCTTGTCAATCCTTGGTGGTCAAAACGCACTGAGAGCTAACGCACCGGCCTCCCTGCTGTTATTAATAAAGAATCTCTGTAGTAGTTTAACAATAGATGGACTGATCAAATCAAACATCATCGCTGCATTCACTTTAATGCTGCACGTTTGTTATCCTATGTATGGTCAACTGGCTCAGTTTCTTGGGAGTAATGATGATATTTCATTGAACTACAAAAAATAGATGTTAATTGATGATACAGACGTATGAAGTTTGACCAGAAATCAGCGATTTAAATACAGAAAATGCACATGAAAAAATATTGTTAATAAGCTGTTGGTACATGTTGATCTGAAATTAAACATATAAGCACACACTGAGGCACGTCGATGGATATTATTGTCTTTTTTCTGAACTGTACTCTTACTTAATGTTGATGGCGCTGATATCTGCAAAAAGAAACAAATTTCGAAATTTAACTCTTCATGCATGTAAAATGAAGTATGCTGTATGTTAAAAAAATAACGGTTGCTCTATCTTCAATGATAAGCCTTTTGTATATATTTTATATGCATTGGCAAGATCATCTGGATGCATTATGCATGCACCACATGTTATTGCAAGAAAATAATCGAACCTGTTTGAGTCGACTTGATGCATTGGGCAGTCCGTATGAATATTTAGTTCATGGCATTGGACCCTAAGGAAACTCAGCTGAGGCCTAACTGATTCAAACCGCCGTGATGGTCGCAAAATCCGTACTGACGTTGTGCTCTGTCTCGGTGGTTGCTCGTCATATGCTTACTGTCCATCCTAATGACCGCCTGATCTTCAGACTTCTATCGAGTTTTCCGTAAACCTTTCTGTATATGCAATTACGATTGCCAAGGCATTGTATGTTCTGCACTTTGCCGTCGCTGAGATCGTCAAAGGTCTCACCGTCGTTGTCGAGCTCATCGGAGGTTTTGCAGGGACATTTCTAGGAGAAGGCACGGAGCTTGCATCCCCACATCTGCTCGATGGCCGCTACCACCGCCGAGACGTGCTTCTGCTGTTGCTGGATGAGCCACCGTCGAGATCGAGGATCACTTCTTGAGTTGTGCCTTCAGTGTGATGAAGATGTACATGTTATACGCTTGAACGCTGCAGGCCCAGCTCCTTCATAGCTTTCCCCTCTGAATTGTGGTCGCTAGAGCTGTTGGTGTCATTGCTGGCGTGCCTTCAGCAGCTCCTTCACGACTTTCCACTATGTCTAGTAGTTGTCCGAGCCGCCGGCGTCGCCCCCGGCGGCCTAGCTCATCTCCTTCATGGCTTTCCACTATGTCTTCTGGTCGCCGTTGCCGCTGTCATGGTCGTCGGTGTCGCCTACCAACCATAGCTCGGCATAGATTGACAGGCATGTGCCTTCCCTCAGCGTGGTTCATCAATCTGGGCTAAGCGACACAACTATCACGGTTGTTGAATAAAGGTGCATACATGGAGAAGTTGTCTTTTGGATTCTTGTATGCGAACGTAGTAGTTTCCTTATGCTTTTTCTGGACGATGCGTGCAGAATTTTGGGGTGCACAACCTGAAGAAAGGGAGAACATTAGAACAAAATCTGATGCATACAATTCATTGGCATGAGCAAAGAAAGGGTTCGGTTTTGGCACAAACGTACACAGATTGTATGCCCCAATACCCAACCAACCCAGGTCTGTTGTGGTTGCAAAATATTATTAATTGCTATGCATATTAGTCTATCAAGTTAATTATGTCAATATTAATGAGCATATAAACGTATTTTATAATGAATTTATACTTATCTAAAAAGTACAGTAGGTAGTACATGGCTTTAGCAAGACACACCTTAATTAAGTCACGGGGCAACCATCTAGGAGGGCTACATAGATTTTTTTTTGCCAGATGCTCTATACTGAACATATGTCGCGAGACAATCAGCACATTGAGCAGTTTTGTACCTGATTAGAAAAAAGTAGAGTGCGTAGCCTACCACAGATCTGAGCGGCCAGGTGTTATCGGGAATCAATTGGAGACTTTCTCATGATGTATCCTGACTACTCGCCCCTGCAAGATCGGCAAAAATACAGGAAAATAGTGCCGGATTACTTGCCCCAGCAACCATCGATAAGGATGTATAGGATCGACTGCAAGCTAATTATATCGTCCATAGATTGGAGCCGCGGCCGATGCACCGTAAGTGTCCGTGACTGTCAACTGCGCGCTGCAGGCCGCTGCTTTGACACCTGATCTCGTGAAACCATCTTGATGCGACCTGGAGCGGGAAGTCTGGTGTGGCGGGCGGCGGCGGAGGCTTCAGTCGGAGCACAGATGGCGGAAGAAGAAGAACACATGAGGTTCAACCCTAGGTGGCATGTTTGCAGTTTTCTCTTTGACAGCTGACGTGATCTATTATAACTATTGGTACCGATTTATGTGCTTTCGGTCGTTGATCTATGCGCACGGGTGAAATCGTTGTGCATAAATCTGAGTCGTTCTTGATCTATTATAACTACTAGCAAAAATGCCCGTGCGTTGCTACGGTTTGATGATTTTTATTTCTTAGCCATTGCAAAATACTCAACCCTAATATCAATCAACTCATGTAAATCTACCCTCGGTTCGCCAATTCTCTCGTTTGGAGTGGCGACTTCATTTTGTAGCAAGTCCAACCGAACAACAAATCTTGGTCTCTATATTTAATTCAATTATGTTTTAATTTAAATATGTTTAATTTGATCTTTTTTTATTATGGCAGGACATAGAGATGACGATAGACTCATGACAATATGGTAGGGTTCCGGCGAAGTTGGTGAAATGGTGGCGGACTCCGGTGAAATCGACAAGGCATCATATGGCAGAACGATGAGGCGGTGACAGATTCACAACAGCTTCGATCGACATAAGAACGGCGAGATTGCGGCAAACTCTGGCAAAGTCGAGTGCACAAAGATTGATTGCACAAGAGAAGGGGAGGTAGACATATTGAACTGAATGAAAAAAGAATATAAAATTCATTCTAGTGCAAAAAATGTAAACATCCTTTAATACCTTTTCCAGGTGTACTGTGTAGTACTTACAACTATTAGTATTACGCTAGCTGTACAGGAGCAAAAGTGCAGCATTCCAGCGCCTCATCGGCTCATTCCCTATCGTCAGACGAAATCATACAAGCAGGCCGAAATTGCTGGCAGTTCCCCCATACACGAGCTTGCAGGTGCTCGAATCGGCTGCGGTTCTACATCGATGATATCAATTCTGTCAGAATCGGGGGCTCCTCCTCGTCCCCAAGCCTCCTATCTTCCTTGTCCCCGAACCCCTTCTGTTCCTCTTGCAGGTTGCATCCTCGGCCCCCTCTGCCCTACCCCTTCCCAAGCTCGGCGCCTGGCACCTCCCATCAATGGTGCGGCGCCCCTCTGCCTCTCATTCCGAGGTGCAGCGCTGGCACTGTAGATTGAGCAAACCATCAGTAAACTAACTGTAGACCACTTGCTCGCTCCAAACTCCTGTTCCGTGCGCAGCTGGCCATGTAGCTCGGCAAGCACTAATTCATTTAGCTTGAGAGCTGCTCGTCCTAGGCTGCTAGTTGGAAAGGATGGCCGAGTCCACCGCCAGCTGCACAGGTACAGGGGATGGGCGTGCCGCCAGCTGCATGGGATGCAGGTCATGGGGTCGCCGGCGTCCGCGCCAGATGTAGGTGATGGGAGATACGCCAGCGCCATATGTAGGTGATGGGAGAGACGCCAGCGGCCGTGCACGATGCAGGTGATGGGGTCGCGGGCGGCCGCTGGTAGGCGCCACTGGCCGTGCGGGATGAAGCTGACGGGTTCTCCGGCGGCGCGCGAGATGCTTAGCAGGATTTTGGGAAGGAGCGGGAGGTCGGGAGCTCACTGGCGGCGTGGTCAACGGGCGCCACCATGGCAATCCAGCTGCACGGGTCTAATCTTCAGATCGAGACTCAGACTCGATACCAAAAAATCCATGGTCCTGGATTCCTCCCAGCGCCGCCGTCCCGGCCGCCACGGACATGCGAAACGGTGAGTGCAGCCTGATCGCCACTGGATCTAGAGCGGGGGTCATTAAGAGAGTGGATCGCGACCCTACCGCTGGGTCGCCGGCCAAGCCTGGTCGCCTTCTCTGTGCAGCTCGCCTCCGCGCGTCGTGCCCTGACGCCGGCCCTACGCTGCAACCCTCCATGGATGCAGATCGGGTCCTCACACAGGAATAAACGATTCGGCCTGTTCGGTCTAGACTGCGGGTGAATTTCGCACAGGCGGCCGGGAGGACGGGGTAGGGAGGTCGGGAGGTTGGGGAGTCGGCGAGTCGCACGAAGAAAAACAAATACAAATAAAACACCGAACCGGTACGTGGTAATATGATGTATTATGTGATTTGGTGGGAGGGCAAAACGGTAAAAGTATGACGGACGAACCGACCGGAAGAAGCCTTACTCCTTTTATTATTAGGTATAGATTGGTACCGATTTATGTGCTTTCGGTCGTTGATCTATGCGCACGGGTGAAATCGTTGTGCATAAATCTGAGTCGTTCTTTTGTTTGTTGTTAAACGGTGACAAATCTCCACCGTTGGAATGTTGTTGTTTTAATAATATAATAGATTTTACTTATAACAAAAACAACATTTTGCATAGCATTTCTAGAATTCTACCAAGTTAGAATAGGTGCATCTAGACCATCTAGTAAAGAGAGAAACTATTCTAAACAGTTTTTAGCATAGCAATACTAATAAGCCTATCATGCTATTTTCCAAGTATTACTACACATGCATATATCAAAATAATAGGACAAAAAATATGCAAGTGTGCCACTTGCCTTGGCAACAAGAGTGACAGGAGTAGCAACCACCAAAGTCTTCGTGACCCTCCGAGTAATCTAACAAAATACAAAACACACAAATAAACATACAAATCCACACAAGTGACAATACAAAAATTATGCCATGCATGAGTATGCAAAAATTACAATAACACAAAAACAAAATAACTTTTAGTTCTCTGGTTGTTCTATATGCATGATGCCACAAACAATTTTTAATAATTTACTTAATAGGAATAAATTCCAAAACACCTAAATAAGGGCAAACACACAAATTCTAAAGTTTCTGCATAAAAACATTTTAATAAAATATGATGAACATGCTACTGGACAGAGGACATCTAAACAAGATTTTAGCAACTTGATTCACTCAAAAAGGATTTGTAAAACTCATTTTATAGCCTAAACAAGTTAATACACAATCTACAAATAACAAGTTTATGCACGATACAAAAATTAACAAAAACTATACTACTGGATTCTACTCATTTTTCTCAATCCGTAGACATCAAAATCATTGGATTTGGATTTGTGGTTTTGGAGATATGGAATTTACAAGATTTGGATGAAAATCTGTCTAAAAACAGAAAAACAGATAAAAGATTAAAAAGAACGGCGACGTGGCGCTCCCTGATTGGATGATACCGCTTCGGTATGGATCGGGACCGTGGGCCGTTAGATCTACAATCTACGGCTAAAAACAGAATACCGGTTCAAAAATAAAAAAAGAACATGCCGGCGGCAGCTAGGGTTCCGGCGTGTTCGGGGACCGACGGCGGCGACGGCGTGGCCACGGCCGTTCCGGCGAACCTAGAGGGCTACGGAGAGGGGTTTCTTTACCCTTGAAGAGAGGTGGACGAGGCGAGCTCGGTGGCGAGGTTTCCGACGTCGAGGTGCCCCGGTTCTCCTCCAATTCCTCGCCGGAGATGCTCCCGCGGGCGGTGGTCGTCGGTCGATGAAGAACACGTTGATCTGGGGCACGAGGAGGTGCAAAAACTTGTCAAAACGGTGCGCAATGAAGAAAGAGAGGAAGGGGGAGAGAAGAAATGGCGCGGGGACGCCGGACTTCACCGGAAACGGAGCTCGACGGCGGCGGCAAGTGGCGGGACGGCGAGCTCGCGTGTGGGCAGCCTAGGGGCTCCCGGGTGGAGTGGTGTGGGGCAAACGGAAGAGGAGGAGGAGGGGTTTAAGATGGGCATCGTGGAAGGGGAGGGGAGAGGCTCGGTGGACGGATTGAAGAGGGGAGTGGTGCGGCGGTTTCGGCCGTGAATGTCCACCACGGGAGAGAGAACGACGATGACGTCAGCATGACGTCATCCCCTTTTTTTTAAACCTTTTCTGAAATTGCTAATAACTTTTAAAATAAAAGCCCAAAAATTATGAAATAAATTTGTAAAAACTTGTAATTAAAATATCTACCAGAAAAACTTATTTGCAAAATATTTAGAAGACTTTTTATTTACAAGTTTGCCACTGGCATTAAAAGGCCTTTATTGGCATTTTCTTATAAGAAAAATTATAAAAAAAATATTTTTTGTTTTTACGAAAAATAATCAAACACAAATGCACAAATGCAACAATGATGCCATGATATGCATGAAATGCAATTTTTTGAAATTTGGGATGTTACATATGATAGTTCAAAATTGAAGTTTGTTTACCCAACAACATTCATCATAATTGATTTATCAATTGTTGCTTTAACATTATTTCATGTTGAGCAATTTAAATGTGGATGCCATCATGCAATATGAAAAGAAACGTGAAAATTTTATTCATATTTTAGGGTACCAAACTGGGGCTGTTACAAAAACGAGAGGTTACTAGAAAACAAACAGTAGCTAAGAATACTCAAAAAGATATAAGCGAAGCAAAGGAGTATTCAAACAAAAAAGCGGAGCGTGTCTCTCTCCCACACAAATAAAGCTAGGATCCAACAAAGATATGACCAGCAAATAAACAAATAAAACTGAAAGTAAAAAGACGCTCCAAGCATAACACATAATATGTAAAGTGATAAAACGAAGTTCAACGAAGACGACCTTATGATAGTCGATGAAGATGAGGGGATGCCTTGGGCATCCCCAAGCTTTGACTCTTTATAGTTCTTGATATTCATAGGGGGGTGCCATGGGGGAATCCCCAAGCTTGAGCAATGATGCATCCTCGATTTTTTCATATTCCTCTCCTTTGGAACTTAAAAACTCCCTTCACACAAAACTTCTCATAATTTGATTAGAGAGTTAGTGCTCATAAATTAAAACACACATGTGTTCAACTCATGACAAATTGAAAACCAACTCTATTAAACATTAGCTATAGTTTACTAAGCCTCAATGTGGCACTCCACCCCTAGAGTATCAGATATGACGATGGTAAAGAGACAAATGCAAAATAAAAGCAGAATCTGTCAAAATCTAAACAGTCTGTAAAGATCGAATTTTTCGAGGCACTTCTGCAGCTCAAATCAAAAAACTTAAAACTAACGAAAGATAGATAAAAGCATCAGGCTTGCTGTAAAACATTATCAGAAAAAGATAAAATTTTGGCGATTTTAGGATTTGCGTGCAACAGGCGCACAGAATCTGTTTTTGGACAACAACTCAATACCTCGCACTTTCAATGCATTAGAGGCTAAACTTGGCACAAAAAACCAAAACAAAAGATACAATGAAGTTGCTACAGAGGTAATAACTTCATGACTCAAGAAAAGCAAAAAGCAAACTGAAAATAAAAGATGGGTTGCCTCCCAACAAGCGCTTTTCTTTAACGCCTTTTAGCTAGGCGCAATAATTTCAATGATGCTCACATAAGAATAAGAGTTGAAACGCACAAGAGAGCATCATGAAGCAAATATCAAATACATTTAAGTCTAACCATCTTCCTATGCATAGGCATCTTGTAAGAAAATAAATCAATGAAGCATAAAGCATAAAGCATAGGAAGACAAAGCAAGTGCAACTTCAAAACTTGCAACAAAAAGAGAGGTGTCTTAGTAACATGAGAACTCCAACAACCATATTTTCCTCTCTCATAATAATTTTCAGTAACATCATGAACAAACTCAACAATATATCTATCACTTAAAACAGGCTTTTCATGATCTACAAGCACATAATTTCGGTCCATCTCAAAAATAGTGGGATCAAACCCACTTTCAATAGAATTATAATGTTTATCATCAAGTAACATAGGACCATCGTCAAGAGCATTATCATATAAGCTTTCGAAGCACAACTCTTCATTAACATGTATCTCAATGGTAGGAACAAATAAAGGATTATCATAGGATTTATCAATATAGCACGGATTATCATAAATAACAAGATCATTTTTGTCAAAAAGGGATGTTTCAAATGAATCAATGGGATCATAGCATTCATTCTCCTTTTGTGAGGAAGGAGGACAATTAAATAATGTATGAGTTAGAGAGTTACTCTCATTAGAAGGTAGAGATGGGTAGCTACTCCTTTTGTTCATCACTCTCCTCCTCTTTTTCATCTAATGAGCTTCCAATTTCAACAATTTCTTCTTCCATAGGCTCCTGCACGGCATTAGTCTCTTCTTTTGGGGGAGATAAACCCTGGAGATTTTCAGTAATATAACAATTTTCATCTTTGTAATTATACATGCAATATTTAAGTATAGCAAAACTTTCAGATTTATAAGGAGCATCATCATCATTTTCAATCAAAGAAGAAATTTCATAAGCACCCTTCCACGCAATAAATTCTTCAATAGGTTCCACATCATAAAAATCATAGTTTCCCTTAGCATAGGATGCTAAGGTTTCATTATCATTGTAAGCACATTGGAAAGGAAGGTGTTCAAAATTCAAGCAGCATGAAGATCCATCACAACAATAAGATATGTCATATTTAAAGCACAAGTCTCTAGCATAATTATTCAGAGTGTTAATTATTTTCCATAAGAGTATCCCTTTTTGTGACAAGCGGTATTCCTTATAATATTCTTGTTGATCCTCCGTGAACCCGCCTTGCCAATAAGATCTAGTTTCAAAGAAGTTAACCATTGAGAACAACCAAAAACTAAGCATACTAATAAAACAGGATAAAAGACTACACTAATTTTTTGCGGTTTTAAAATTTTGAAACAGGAAAATAAACTAAACGAGATATAAAGCAAGCAAGACAAAAACAAAGTAAAGAGATTGAGAGTATGAGACTCCCCTTGCTGTAGCTCTAAAGTCCCCGGCAACGGTGCCAGAAAAACTGCTTGATGGTGGATATAAATAAGTTGGGTGGTGCCCCAAGCGAAGGCGGAATTGTAGCTATAGCAGTTTTCCCTCAATTAAAGAACCGAGGTTTATCGAACCAGTAGGACTTTGAAATCAACAACGAGGTGAATGTTGAAGATCTCTGGCGCTTAACCTTCAACAGACGTGTACCTGCACACACTCAACCAAAATACTTTGCCCCCAACGGCAGAGAGGTTGTCAATCTCTCCGGTCTTGCAGAACACAAAGCGGTTAATTATATGATGAAATAGATAAAATATGAAAAGTGACCAGAGGAGTAATGATAATTAAAAGGAAGTAAATAAGGTTGAAAACAATGTAAAAAGATGGACCGGGGGCCATGGGTTCACTAGTGGAGTCTCTCAAGTAAATAAAATATGCATGTGATGGGTGAACGAATTACAGCTAGGCAATTGACAAGATCATGACACAAACCCAATTTAGCTATGAAAAAAAGGACATGATAATATTTATGGAGGCATCACGACAAGGAACAAAGACAGTTGAGTCCAACTGCGTCTTTGTCTAAATAGTCCACCGTGGGATCGCTATCCAGCCTGTCACCCAACGGTATTAAGTTGCAAGCAACAGACAATTGCATTAAGTAAAGTGCATGATGTAAGCAATACTAATATCAAAATAGACATTAATACCGCTGTTTTACCCTTAGTAGCAACAGCACACCCTCGCCCTTAGACGTTTCTGTCACTCGTGCCCAGGAACAAAAGGGGGCATGAACCCACTATCTAGCATAAATACCCTCTCTTGGAGATACACACAATCACTTGGCCAAAGTAACTACGCACATCGGAGAGCATGTAAGAACATAAATTACTCATATAAGAATCATGCACAATCTGAACATAACTTCATAATCCATCGGATCCCAGCAAACACATCACATAGCATTACAATAGTCGATCTTGATCATGTTAGGCAGCACACAAGATCATAAGACATGAAGCACAAGAGAGAGAGACTACCATCTAGCTACTGCCATGGACCCGTAGTCCAAGGTGAGACTACTCACAAATCATCCCGGAGGAAGGCATGTCGATGAAGAGCCCTCCGAGATCGATCTCCCCTCCGGCAGAGTGCCGGGATTAGCTTCAGATTGGACCCCAAACTAGGGTTCTTGGTGACGGCGCGTCGGGGTTGAGTTTCTGGAAAATAATCGCCGCATCGACATTTTTAGGTTAATTGTGATTTTATAGGCGTCGGAGGGGCCGAGGAGGTGCCCACAGGGTAGGGGCGGGCCCCACCCGCGGGTCACCTCTGGGCCGCGGCAGCTGCCCGCGTGTGCCCTGTGGGTCGCCTCCGAGGCTGCCCTTCGGACTCCATCTTCGTCTTGGCGTAAAAATAATCCCCATAAAGTTTCGTCCAATTCCGAGAATATTTCCAGAAGTAAATTTCTGAAACAAGAAGACAGCAAAAACAGGGAACTGGCACTAGGCATCTTGTCAATAGGTTAGTCCGACAAAATGCATAAAAATGATATAAATAACAGTAAAAACATGTGACAATATCACAAAACTAGCATGGATCACTCAAAAATTATAGTTATGTTTGAGACGTATCAGGGGAGTAATGAAAGAAAGGAGGAGAGCAATGCTAAATAAGCCCTGTTCATTGAAAGTGGAAATGATGGAACAAGGGTGATCACTGAGAGGAGGGGAGCAGTGGAAGGCTGTGGAGGAGATGGAAACCAGAAGAGGGAAGTCACGGCTAATGGGGGGAGCAGGAAAAGGAGGAGATGGCGTTGGTGGCTGGGAGTGATGGCAGGAAGGAAAAGGATGCTGGCAAGAGTAAAATTGATGGTGGCAAGGACCAGAAACTGAAGAAATACACGAAGATAGAAAGGAAGGAGACAAGAGGGAATATGTGTGTTGACACAGTGAGGGTGGGGTTGAAGAGGGGAGTGGATGATATGGATGTAGATGGGGAGGCTATGACAAAGACGAGGAAGGAGAGTGATCTTGTGCTAAGAGAGGAGACCAGTAACATCGTTGTTAATGAAGCGGGGCTGTCGGCACAGTCCCGCGGGGCCCAATGAGGTGTATATGCTGGAATTGCCGGGGTTTGGGGAATTGCCCGGCAATTTGAGGTCTTCTGTACGTCCAGAAGAAGGAGGACCCTGATGTACTCTTCTTGTCTGAAACAAAATTGAAGAAGGAGAAGATAGAGTGGCTAAAGTGGAAATTGGGGATGCCTAACAGGATGGTGAAGGATTGTGATGGGAAGGGAGGAGGGTTGGCGATGTTCTGGAAGAATTCGGTAAACTTGAGAGTAATTAGCTTCATATCAAAATATCATATTGATACGGAGATTACGGAGGCAGATGGTTTCAAGTGGCGGTTCACTGGTCTGTATGGAGAGCCCAAGACGGATGAGAGGGGGAAGACATGGCAGCTATTGCGCACTTTGAAACATCAGTCTGATAAGCCGTGGCTGTGTGCGGGTGACTTTAATGAAATTATGTACTCATGGGAAAAGGAAGGAGGTGTTCCAAAACCCCAAGCTCAGATGGATAGATTTAAAGAGGCTTTAGAGGTGTGTGAGCTTAATGATTTAGGGTTCATCGGTGATGCTTTCACCTGGAGGAACCATAGCCATAGTGCAGATCGGTATATAAAAGAACGGCTTGATAGGGCAGTTGCGTCAGAGAAGTGGCGAGAGAGATTCCCCGCATTCAAAGTCGCCAATGGAGATCCACGTCATTCAGACCATCGTCCTGTAATAGTTGACACAAACGGGGGTCAGTGTAAAAGGCATAGCTCGGCTCGGAGCACAATGCCGAGGTTCGAAGCAAGGTGGACTGAGGAGGAGGACTGTAGAGGCCTTGTTGAGAATGCATGGGAGAGAGGAGTCTCGGTGGAGAGGAAGGGTGTGATGGGGGCGGTCCGAGGGGTGCTGGGTGAATTAGTAGATTGGAATAAGAATATCTTGGGGGATTTGGAGAAGAGAATTAGCCGGCTGAAGAAAGAGTTAGAAATCTGGAGGAGAAAACCGATCACCAACCAACAGGAGGCAAAAGAAGCTATGTTGAGATTCAAGCTAAGTCGGTTAGAGGATCAGAAGGAGTTGTACTGGAAACAACGAGCCCATGTGAGCTGGCTGAAGGACGGAGATAGGAATCCAAAGTTTTTTCGTAAGTACGCTACGGAAAGGAAGAGAACAAACCGAATCATGAAGCTGAGGAGGGAGGATGGTGTGGTGGTGGAGAATGAGGAGGCCATGAAAGAAGTGGCAACTAACTATTTCTAACATCATTTTACTGCTTCCACAGGTACACGCATGGATGAGTTGTTGGATCAAATAAACCCCCGTGTAACTGAGGAGATGAATGCAATGCTATGTGCGGAACTTAATTCTAAGGAGGTGGTCAAAGCGTTGGAGAGTATAGGAGATCTAAAAGCCCCGGGTCCTGATGGTATGCATGCAATCTTCTATAAGAAATTCTGGAATATTGTGGGAGAGAAGGCCACGGATGAGGTGTTAAGTGTGCTCAATGGTGGGCCTATGCCGGCGGATTGGAATGAGACTTGTCTTGTGTTGATCCCGAAAATTAATAATCCAGAGAGTATGAAAGATTTGACGCCGATAAGGTTATGTAATATGATTTATAAGTTGGTCTCAAAAATTCTGGCAAATAGATTGAAGCTAATCCTCGATGAAATCATTTCGCCTAACCAAAGTGCATTCGTCCCGGGCAGGCTAATTACGGATAATATATTGTTGGCCTATGAATGTACTCATTTTATGAAGAGCAAGAAAAGTGGACAGGAGGGATTTGCTGCGGTCAAGCTTGATATGAGTAAAGCCTATGATCGAGTAGAGTGGAGCTTTGTGGAGAGGGTTATGGGGAGAATGGGGTTCTCGGAGAGATGGATCCATCTTATCATGCAGTGTATCTCCTCGGTGAACTATCAAGTTAAGGTGAATGGAGTGCTATCGGATGTTATTGTTCCCCAAAGAGGCTTTGGCAAGGGGAACCCCATTCCCCTTATTTATTTTTATTGTGTGCAGAAGGTTTCTCTACCCTGCTGAATAAAGCGGAAGAAAGTGAGAGAAGTGGCAATGGTCACACCCACACCTCCGGTAGCATGGTATTTTTCTTTAACCCTAGTGAGGCAACAAAGTAAAGTAAAAATACCCAAGTGGATCGCGGAACTTCTCTCACTTTCATCGCACTAGCCACCCCCTCATTACTCCAACTAATGCACTCGTTCCCCCACACATGCTCTCATACACATGCTTGATCAAAACAACTAGACAAGAACGGGGTACAAAATATGCATCTACTTTCATAACTGAAACAAAACAATTGCAATCTCAAACATATATTAACTCATAAAGAGATCCACCACAAAGGAATTACATAGATGACCGTAATCATGTTCGGCAGCTCATACGGTGCTAATTAGTGAAGCTCAAGAGAGAGGAGAGATACATAAATTACTTCCACAAACCCATAGTCCAGGGGTGGACTACTCCCTCTTCATCATGGAGACTGTGGAGATGTCGTTGGGGGAGATGGAGACCGCGCCGGTAGCGCTCTGACGGAGTTTTCCCCCTCCAATCTAAAGCTCCAGATCTCTATTTCGGTGTTTTTGTGTTTTCGGCGGCCTCCCCTCCGAAGGGCGTCGGGGACTATTTTTATAGTCGGTTTTAGGTCAAGACGAAGGTTCTGGAGAAAAGATCGACGACAACGGAGCCTCGAGGCCCCAGATGGTGGGTCTCACGCGGCCAAGGAATCTGATCGCGTGGGCCACCCTCTTCTGGCTTTCGGGCCTCCGTTTGTTCGCTTCCTTCGCTCCTACGCTTTGTTCCTTCCAAAAACTGATGCTCGTAAATTTTCAGGTCATTTGGACGTCGTTTGGGTCCCTGAAACATCAAAATATAGAAAATAGGGTTTTCTGCCAGTGCAGGGTTAATTCCATAAAAATAGGAAAACTATGAAATCTTCCCAAAATCATTATAAAACATTGATATAACCCTTATGTGATGAAAATATGATTGAAATATGAGTATTATAATGCAAAGTTCATGTATGCATTTTACATGCATCAACATCCCCAAGCTTAACCTATACTCGTCCTTGAGTATAAAGGTGATTAAACCAACATGGACTTTGCGTTTTAAGACTATCAATGGATATCAAAGATGATTACTATTGTTACATAAAGTCAAATGATTCATTCTTCAAAGGAGTAGCAATATGCAAGATAGATTATAAAGTGATATCAAATATTCAATGATAATTCACAAAGTGCAACATAGAAGAAAGTACTATTGACCAAATGTATGCATAATGAAAAGTAAAAACATCCTATGATGGTCATAGAGTACTCTTGTAAATCTGAATATAAAAGGTGGACACTTTGGAAAGACATATAAATGAGTAGAGGTAAAACATGAATAAGTTTCATCTAACTTCCAAATGCTTCTACTTAAGTTAATGTTTGCAATGTGGTATTCATTGGTGTCAAGCTCTCATTACCCCCATCATAACATCTTGAATGGTTAAAGTTTAAAAGTGAAAGCAAATATGAGTAGTGTGCTTGACAAAGTATGGGTTGAAAGCTTCATGCCCCGTGAATACGAGTACCTACAACATGGTGTTACTCAATTTGAGCTACCAAGCAAGTTCAAGTTAAAGTCATTGTAAAAATAGCGTCATCAAGAGAGTCAACTGGGGTACCTCTTGTCCCAGGACATGGAACAAGCCCATGTCAAAATGACAAGACAAACAAACATAAGGAACAATCTCAACACCATTTTTATTTACTATTGATATAACTTTTTTATTATGAGGTGCATCACTGAAGGTTCACAATAGCATGTAAGTAAATTTCCACCATGAATGATGCATGGCTTAGATTAGCGGCCCAGGTGTCTCTCTAGCCATTTGTACAAACTACTTAAACTTACTTAGTTTCCACATTTATTTGGCACTATGATAGGCATCCATAAACAAAAGTACATGATATCAACTAAATATAATTAAGAACATGTTGAAAGCTTGCCATGTGACAGCACATATGGGCTGACCCCCAACCAAGACTCTAATCAAGCTCACAGCTTCATAATTTTAATCACAATGGTTCATGTTTATTAAGTGCAATAAAAGTAAGGTGTGGGAGCTTTTTAACCAACTTTCCCCATAACAATCAATAACATAAGCAATTCAGAGGTATAGATAATACAAAGTAACATGATAAACATACTCGGAATAGCATAAAGCTAATAGGTAAATATGGTGGACTCACTGGAAAAACTTTGGTTGAAGGTGTTGGAAAACAAGTTTTTACTTGTTGGAATTTTTGGGCTAGCAAAAGGGAGAAAGTTGACTGTCTAAATGCATGCACAAGTGTCCATAGAACTAACCAATCCATGTTAAACAAAGTAAAGTAACATTCAGCATCAAAACATGAATAAGAGATAGCTCTTGATAAAACACTTGCAAATTAACACTCATTGAAAAGCACATGAATCATGCAACTATATGTATCTTTTTAAATCAACTCAAACATCCCTTTCCCAATCTTTTTAATAGCATCCAACTTAATTCAACCCACATTTTTAGTAGCTGTCTCATATAAAAATGATAGTGGTGGTCTCAGAACAAAAATCAAACCAAAATAAAAAGCAAATAAAAGACGCTCCAAGTTTATGCGATAAAGTGCATTAATCGAAAAACAGAAGTTAGACGTGTGCAAACCGAGAGTGTGTTGGTCCAGTGGGGTTGTCTTCACATCCCCAAGCTTATGGTATTCACCATCCTTGGATAGCTCTTGGTGCATCTCCTCTAATCCCTGTGAAAAAACTTCAAAACACTGTTTCTCCCATTTCTTTTCTGTGGGGTGACATTAGTAGTGATAGACAAATGAATTGCTTGCTGCATAAAATCCTTAAAAAATTCATATGAATGTCCAGAAAGTGTATAATGTTGTATGCCTACTTATAAACTCAATTGGATCAAAAATATTCAAGTTAAAAGTTCAAAGAATGCATCAAACAAAATGGGACAGAATCTGTCTAGAAAAACAGAAGCTGTGAAACGCATTTTTCTACCCAGCTTAAGGATGTCGAAAAATTCTGAAAAACATCATGCATACATAGGATGAAAATATGCAGTTACAGTAAAAATTTCATCTCATTCGGAGTTACAGAATAGGAATGAAAAATCAAACCATGCACAGATTCGTGCTGGAATAAAATCTCCGAATGCAAATAGCAACTTTTTCAAACCTAAATGGGTAAAACTTGGTACTTTATTAAAAATTCCAGAAACAAAACTAAAAACTAAGTCTCTTGTTACAGCAAGAGGACACAAAGAAAATCAAAAAAATAAAAACAACCGGGTTGCCTCCCGTAAAGCGCTTTCTTTATAGCCATATAGCTTGGCTTCTTACTTGATATTTATGATGGACGAAGCTCATGAGGGAGCTTGAACTTTGTTATGTCCCTCTTCCTTGGTAAGTGTTCCATGCACTTCTTGTGTGGAACTGAAACTTCACATTCCCTTCTTTTGAATCAATGATAGCACCTGTGGTACGAAGAAAAGGTCTTCCAAGAATAATTGGACTAGAGGTTTTATTCCCCATATCCATGATTAGAAAGTCTACAGGTACAAATGTCATATGCAACTCTACCATAACATCACGTACTTTTCCTAAAGCATGTTTAATGGAGTCATCAGCAAGTGCAAGTTCAATAGAGCATTTTTCAAGATTCTTTAATTCAAGAACTTCATATAATTCTTTAGATAAAACAGAGACACTAGATCCTAGATCTAATATAGCATGGTGTGTCTTTTTTCCAATGGTTACTAGTACTTTGGGAATCCATACATCCCCAAGCTTAGGTGGTATCATAGCTTCTTGGTTGTACCTAGCAATCTTTTCTTTTAAAACATGATTAGCAATATAAGAACCAAAACCTGCTTGGTTGGAGTTGATGGAAGGATCACTTGCAATTTTTTGTAAGATAGATATTAATTCATGCAAGCTACAATTATCTAAGTCAAGTAGTGGTTACTTGACTTCACTAAGCATTTTAACTTCCTCAACTTTTCTTTCTAACTCAATTAACAGAAGAGATTCATCATATTTAGTTTCATTAACTTCTTCTTTTAAACCAACAAGTTGAGACATAAATGGCAACAAATATTCAGGATAGTTCAATAATTCATTAAGAGTTTCCTCCAAAGTAAGAGGAACATTTTCAGCAATATTAATAGAATTCATTCCAACCACAGGTGGTGCTTGTGGTTTCCCCTCAATAAAGTGGCTTGGTTATCAGCTAGTTTTGAAAGGGCTTTGTCTAGTCCTGCAGCTTGGAGTTGTAAGCCTTTAATATCAGAACTAATAGAAGCAACAGATTTATTCAACTCTTGTATCATGGTATTATGACTAGCAACTTGTTCTATAAGTATTTTATTAGCCTCAAAATTATCATTACTTGGTGGCATAGGCTTCCATTTATTATCATTACTTAGTTCCTAATGAAGTTAACATCAACATTTTCAGGATTATTACCAACTAGTTCTTGCAAAGGGACATTTTCAATATTTTGTTTGTTAATGAAAGCAAGAATAGTGTCCATTTTAGATAACAAATCATTTGTTTCTTCTTTGGAGTTTACTTTCTTAGATGGATTAGGTGCTCTTTTAGTATTCCATTGACTATAGTTTTGCAAAATACTTTCTAAGATGTTCTTAGCTTCTACTATAGTTTTTCCCATAAAAGCCCCTCCAGCAGCGGAATCAAGAATATTTCTAGACATGTAATTTAGACCATTGTAGAAAGAGTGTAATATGGTCCATTCGTCGACCCCATGTAATGGACAAGTTCTAAGCATAAGTTTTATCCTATCCCAAGCCATGGCAACATGTTCATTTTCATTTTGCCTACAAGAAAGAATATTGTTTCTATTTTGCAAAATTTTAACAGGAGGATAATATTTCTTAATGAAAGCTTCTTTTAGATCATCCCAAGAATTAATACTATCAGTAGGTAGTGAATGCAACCACTCTTTAGCTTTTCCTGTAAGTGAGAATGGAAATAACTTCAGTTTTAGAATATCATTTTCCACATCTTTAAATTTTTGCATGTCACATATTTCAACAAAATCATGAAGATGCATAGAGGCATCCTCCATAGCACTACCGCCAAATTGTTCCCTAATTATCAAGTTCAACAAACTAGGACTTACGTCATAACTATCAGCTTTTATCTTAGGTGTGGCAATGGGCCTAGCAAGAAATTGATCATTTGGAGTGTTTGTGTAGTCACACAACTTAGTTCTATCACCCATTTTTGCAAGTTTTTATGTGTTTTTAATTTTTAAATGCAAAACTGAAAATAAAATGAAACCAAACAATGTAAACCAAAATAACAAATGCAACACAAAATGCAAAACTGAAAATAAAATATGCAAACCGAAATACAAATATGATATGCAAAACAATAACAAAACAAAATAAAATGCTTTGAAGGTAAAGATGGATAAGACGATGCTCACGTAGGTGCAACCTCCCCAAGCTTAGGTGTTTGCACAAGTTGGTGATGAAGTTGACTTTGTTGTGAGATACTTTTTTGGACAAATCTTTACAGCAAAGATTCCCCGGCAACGGCGCCAGAAAACGTCTTTGATGGCCTTGAACTTAGCTTAGGTTGAGACTCCAAGCGCAGAGTGTGTAGTATAGGAAAGACGGTTTCCCCATGAGGGGTGACTCGAACTCTTGGGGAATCAGTAGTGAAAGATTTATCTTCTTATCCTTCTCTTGAAAACCTGCAAAACAAAGTAAATTGTTTTGTGCTCTCAACCTCACCAAGTGGTTGTCAAGCACAAGGTGTGAGAATGATATGAAAATATAACAAATGCAAAACAAGAAATAAATATGCAATGATGATAAATAAATATGCAAGGATGGTGGAAACAATGATGGATGATATTTTTGGGTTTTGTATTGTGAATGCAAGATATAAAAGTTTTTTTGTATTTCGGATTTTTAAATGGCAGAAAATGGAAAATGCTTATAAGTTGTTGGAAAGGTGTTTCTTATGATTAAAAATGGACCGGGGTTCAGGCTTTCACAAATGCACTCTCTCTTTAATAAAGTGGTAGATAATGGAACACTAGAATTGACATATGAGATTGCAACAAAAAGGTTTCATGACAAGTTGCTAATTATATGGGCATCACGTCCTAACATAGAGATCTTTTTTTATTAATCTCTCTTATACTCCACCAAGATGTGAACTAAATCTTAGCACCTCAGTAATTAAGATAAATCAGAGTATAGCTTTAAGTCTTATGACATGAAGTTAAAATAAGAACATGCTAGATCTAGTCATGGAGAAGTGGCAATGGTCACACCCACACCTCCAGTAGCATGGTATTTTATTTATCCCTACTGAGGCAACAAAGTAAGGTAAAAATACCCAAGTGGATCGCGAAACTTCTCTCACTTTCACCGCACTAGCCACCCCCTCATTACTCCAACCAATGCACACGTTCCCCCACACACGCTCTCATACACATGCTTGATCAAAACAAGTAGACAAGAACGGGGTACATAATATGCATCTACTTTCATAACTGAAACAAAACAATTGCAATCTCAAACATATATTAACTCATAAAGAGATCCACCACAAAGGAATTACATAGATGACCGAAATCATGTTCGGCAGCTCATACGGCGCTAATTAGTGAAGCTCAAGAGAGAGGAGAGATACATAAGTTACTTCCACAAACCCATAGTCCAGGGGTGGACTACTCCCTCTTCATCATGGAGATGGTGGAGATGTCGTTGGGGAGATGGAGACCACACCGGCAGCGCTCTGCCGGAGTTTTCCCCCTCCAATCTGCAGCTCCAGATCTCTGTTTCGGTGTTTCTGTGTTTTCGGCGGCCTTCCCTCCGAAGGGCATCGGGGACTATTTTTATAGTCGGTTTTAGGTCAAGACGAAGGTTCTGGAGAAAAGATCGACGGCAACGGAGCCTCGAGGCCCCAGATGGTGGGTCCCACACGGCCAAGGAATCTGGCCGCGTGGGCCACCCTCTTCTGGCCCTCGGGCCTCCGTTTGTTCGCTTCCTTCGCTCCTACGCTTTGTTCCTTCCAAAAACTGATGCTCATAAATTTTCAGGAAATTGGACATCGTTTGGGTCCCTGAAACATCAAAATATAGAAAATAGGGTTTTCTGCCAGTGCAGGGTTAAATCCAGAAAAATAGGAAAATTGTGAAATCTTCCCAAAATCATTATAAAATAATGATATAACCATTATATGATGCAAATATGATTGAAATATGAGTATTATAATGCAAAGTTCATGTATGCATTTTACATGCATCAGTGGGGCTTTGTCGCTCGTGATGCCGGGGGACAGGTTGCATGCGCAGGTGCTGGGAAGCTCATGCATGTGGCGAGTACGCTGCAGGCGGAGGGAGTGGCCTGTCACCCAACGGTATTAAGTTGCAAGCAACAGACAATTGCATTAAGTAAAGTGCATGAAGTAAGCAATACTAATATCAAAATAGACATTAACACCGCTGTTTTACCCTTAGTAGCAACAGCACACCCTCGCCCTTAGACGTTTCTGTCACTCATGCCCAGGAACAAAAGGGGGCATGAACCCACTATCTAGCATAAATACCCTCTCTTGGAGATACACACAATCACTTGGCCAAAGTAACTATGCACATCGGAGAGCATGCAAGAACATAAATTACTCATATAAGAATCATGCACAATCTGAACATAACTTCATAATCCATCGGATCCCAGCAAACACATCACATAGCATTACAATAATCGATCTTGATCATGTTAGGCAGCTCACAAGATCATAAGACATGAAGCACAAGAGAGAGAGACTACCAACTAGCTACTGCCATGGACTCGTAGTCCAAGGTGAGACTACTCACAAATCATCCCGGAGGAAGACATGTCGATGAAGAGCCCTCCGGGATCGATATCCCCTCCGGCAGAGTGCCGGTATAAGCTTCAGATTGGACCCCGAACTAGGGTTTTCGGTGACGGCGCGTTGGGGTCGAGTTTCTGGAAAATAATCGCCACCTCGACGTATTTAGGTTAATTATGATTTTATAGGAGTCGGAGGGTGCCGAGGAGGTGCCCACAGGGCAGGGGTGGGCCCCACCCGCGGGTCACCCCTGGGCCGCGGCTGGTACCCGCGTGTGCCCTGTGGGTCGCCTCCGAGGCTGCCCTTCGGACTCCGTCTTCATCTTGGCGTAAAAATAATCCCCGTAAATTTTCGTCCAATTCCGAGAATATTTCCAGAAGTAAATTTCTGAAACAAAAAGACAGCAAAAACAGGGAACTGGCACTGGGCATCTTGTCAATAGGTTAGTCCGACAAAATGCATAAAAGTGATATAAATGACAATAAAAACATGTGACAATATCACAAAACTAGCATGGATCACTCAAAAATTATAGATACGTTTGAGACGTATCAGCATCCCCAAGCTTAACTCCTACTCGTCCTCGAGTAGGTAAGTGATAACAAATAATTTTTTATGAGACATGCTACCAACATAATCTTGATCAAGATAGTAATGCAAAGCACATGAAGTGAATAAGGTGATCCAAAACAATTGTCTATAGGCGACATTAAGCAAACAATGATTAACAAACGCTAGCTAACAAATGCTAGAAACTTTTCATGAATAAGTGCGTTGGAGACATGGAACCATACATAAGGTTTAGAAATAAGAATTGCGAATTATGTCTCCAATGTAAAGTATCAATCATTCTTCAAAGCATCTAATTAGTCATTCATGAAAATAGCCAAGCTCAAGTCAGGTGTCCTAATCCATCTACTTCATAAATCAACTGTTTCGAAGTCTACTCAACTAGTGCATGTAAGAAGTGGCTTTGGCACCATGATGTTATGGCAAAGAGAACAATAATGGAGGTTTGGAAGGTCAAAAAGAAAGGCTCAAACAGTGGAGAAGGTAACCACAAGACAGAAGGAAGTCCCGTAGTTGACATTGTATGAGGAGTAGTGATTGCCATGCAACGGATGCACATAGAGCTATAAGTGTATGTAAGCTCTTCAATGGAACTAGTGGGGGTGCATCCAACTTGCTTGTTCATGAAGACCTAGAGCTCACTTGAGGAGGCTCATCCTCGGAATATACAAGCCAAGTTCTATAACGTTAATTCCCCACATAGTTATACAAATGAAAACATGAAAACTCTCTATAATGAAGTGTAGGTGCTACTACCACAAGTGTGGAATAAAGGATAGTAGTGATGCCCCCTCTCTCTTTTATATTTCTCTTCTTTTTTTATTGTGGCCTCCGTGGCTCTTTTAAATTTTCTCCCATTGGTCTCTTTTGGACTCTTTTATGTGGCCACTTTGGACTCTTTTCAATATGCTCACAGGTAGGGCAACACTCTATTTTTACAAGATGATCATCACACTTTTGGTACTCATAACTCATAAGACTAATACATGATGTATAAAAGAAGATATGCATGATCGAGCGTAGTGTGGAAAAAATAAAAAATGTAGAACATGTGGCAAGCCACACTGCACACTAACTCAAATGATCAAGCAAACTATATGGTAATGAAGAACGACATCAAGTCATAATGTAATGATGGATGTTGCATGGCAATGTATCTCGGAACGGCTATGGAAATGCCGTGGTAGGTAGGTATGGTGGCTGTTTTGAGGAAGATAGTTGGCTTATGTGTAGGAGAACAGGATGAAGTTCTCCCACGGAGTTGGATGTACTCGCGAAGTATGCACCAATCTCAATGTGAGAGAGGGCATTGCGCAGCACCGAAGAGGCTAGCAAAATATGGAAGTGGAAGTGCCAAAAACCAAAGCTCACAATGCATTTCGTATATTGCAAACAACTAGCAGTTTCAATGTTCCACAAATGGTTAGAGACACCCCGAGAGGGATCGTGGCGGCGACACAAGTGCCCCGTTGGCTTCCCCGACCGTTGTAGTACCTACCCACTAGGTACTTATTTTCAACTTAGTAGAATTCATGACACATTAGCATTGTGTACTTAGGTTGTTTAGTTCAGAAAAGTACAGCTCCATGCTTTAATAACACCTCTCCACTAATCAGCTCTAACATCATTAACCAACACATTTTAACCATTAGTTATTTTAGTGCCTCAAAACAATTGAAGAGTATCAAATTATCCACATAGTGATCTACAAGACTATGCAGGTTTTTTCTATTTCATACTACTGCCACATGCATAGCATTTTTCCGATCTAACACAATAACCAAGCAACCAAAACAACTCTCCAACGAATATAAGTGAAGAGCAAGAGAGTTTAACTTAACAACTAGCAGCTCTAATCAAGATAAAAGCTAAAAGCGAGAGCTTACTAGAAAACAAACAGTAGCTAAGAATACTCAAAAAGATATAAGCGAAGCAAAGGAGTATTCAAACGAAAAAGCAGAGCGTGTCTCTCTCCCACACAAATAAAGCTAGGATCCAACAAAGATATGACCAGCAAACAAACAAATAAAACTGAAAGTAAAAAGACGCTCCAAGCATAGCACATAATATGTAAAGTGATAAAAACGAAGTTCAACGAAGACGACCTTATGATAGTCGATGAAGATGAGGGGATGCCTTGGGCATCCCCAAGCTTTAACTCTTGATAGTTCTTGATATTCAGAGGGGGTGCCATGGGGGCATCCCCAAGCTTGAGCTTTGATCCATCCTCGGTTTCTTCATATTCCTCTCCTTTGGAACTTAAAAACTCCCTTCACACAAAACTTCTCATAATTTGATTAGAGGGTTAGTGCTCATAAATTAAAACGCACATGTGTTCAAATCATGAAAAATTGTAAACCAACTTTATTAGACATTAGATACAGTTTACTAAACCTGAATGTGGCACTCCACCCCTAGAGTATCACATATGACGATGGTAAAGAGACAAATACAAAATAAAAGCAGAATCTGTCAAAATCTGAACAGTCTGTAAAGATCGAATTTTTCGAGGCATTTTTGCAGCTTAAATCAAAAAACTTAAAACTAACGAAAGATAGATAAAATAATCAGACTTTCTGTCACAAATTATAAGAAAAATATAAAATTCTGGCGATTTTAGGATTTTCGTGCAACTGGCGCACAGAATCTGTTTTTGGACAGCAACACAATACCTCGCACTTTCAATGCATTAGATGCTAAACTTGGCACAAAAAACTAAAATAAAAAGATACAATGAAGTTGCTACAGAGGTAATAAATTCATGACTCAAGAAAAACAAAAGGCAAACTGAAAGTAAAAGATGGGTTGCCTCCCAACAAGCGCTTTTCTTTAAGGCCTTTTAGCTAGGCGCAATGCCAAATATCAAGTTTTTTCGGAGGCCTTTGCAACATCAAGAGCATAGCTTGACCTTATGATTGATTCAAAAGGAAGCTTCTTTCTCTTTCTAGGGAATTTTCCATCCCTTTTTTAAGTGGGAACTGAAACTTTATATTTCCCTCTTTCATATCAATAATAGCACCAACGGTTCTCAAAAACGGTCTTCCCAAAATAATGGGACAAGAAGCATTGCACTCAATATCCATAACAATAAAATCAACGGGAACATAATTAACATTAACAACAATAAGGACATCATCAACTCTACCCAAAGGTTTCTTTTTAGAAGAATCAGCAAGATGAACATTTAAATAGCACTCTTCCAAAGGGTTTAAATCAAGCATATCTGTGGGGACCCCGGACTAGCCGTCCGAAATACCCTTGTGCCTACATCAGCGATCCCATGATCAGTGTGTCGCTGAGCACAATCAAACTGGTAATCAAAGAACCTCCATAAATACCGAAGGAATTTACTTACTTGATTGAAGTCATAATCTTCAATAGGTACTTGCAGCGGAAATCACCAAACAACGTGGAGCCCAAGTCATTCGCCTTAACCCTACAAGCAACTGACTGGGAAGTGCCCTAGTTCGCATTGACGTCATTTCCGTCTTCTTCTTCAAGCTGCTCTTCTTTAAAATCTGGCTAAGACAATAGCCAGGGACGAAACCATTATGAGTACATTTGATTGTACTCGCAAACTCCTCCCCCCGAATGAGCATGCACTACACTTTTTATAGTTTGAGTAAAACTTTGTTTGCTTTGAAAACTCTATCCTTATTGAAAAGAGAAGGATAGACTTTTGTTTAATAAAACTTTGTCTAAAAACTCTATAACTGTTGTTGAAGAAAAATAAGAGAATTTTTATAACTTGTCATAACCCTTGTATTTTTTTCAAAACATCTATAGCCTTTGTTAAAAGTAAAGAAGGATTTTCGATCTTTTTCCCATAAATCGGTTTTTGTAAGAAATCTATTTTAAATCGTTTTTCCCGAAAGTAGATGTTTGTTAAAAAGGTAAGAAGTCCCTTTTAAAAATGTTTTTCCAGGAAAATCACCATTTTGTTTATTTCTCCAAAACTCCTCCTTCTTCGACCATAACCCTTCATGGCCACTCAATCCCAACAACCTCATGCCGGCCCACTGGCATAGTTGCATGAAACATCCTCCACTTCATTTTCTCTTTCAAATCTCAAATCTTTTCCAAAACTTGCACATAGGCCTAGGACAGCCTCCCAACTGTCCATATCCGAGGACTCGGCTATTCGAATAGTTTTACCCTCTGCAGAGGTAGTACGCTTTTCCACATTCATCCGGTAACTCATCGTGTCTGCCACGTCCCGCCATACAAGGTGTATGCGAAGTTAAGCCACCGACCATAGCCTGTCCTTTGCTCATGCTAGTATAGGACCCTACCGCTACGAATTCACCATTCCCTCAACACCTAGTACATGATCCCCCGTCGAGGAACCTAAGTGTGAGGACTCGCAGTTCTGCCCGGCGACCCAAATATGGACCTTCAATCCTCCATCCATCAGATTGCTAGGACCCAGGTCAGGGGGTAGGTCGCCATGACCATCCCCTCATGGAACGAGGCCATCCTCGTTGTTGATGAAGGGGTCACAGCATACAAAACAAAAAAAATTCCTACGCAACAAGCGGAATAAACCCCAAGGATATAGATCTATTAGATGGAGGTAGCGAAGATGAGATCCAATCTCTTACCCTTGAAGAACATTCAAAGCGTTTTGTCAGTGCAGGGGTTGGTCTGTCGATCCCCGCAACTAGACCCATCTAGTCGCGAGGAGATGTATTATCCACGCGATCCAATCCGATGGAGCACCGCACGAGCAGCGCCTCCGCGGTATCCATACGTACAGCTCTATGTAGACGTCCTCTCCTTGATCCCGCAAGCGAGGAGGATGTGGCTAGTTAGATCTCGGCACCACGACGGTTGTGGTGGCGTTGATGGTGGAGAAATTCCTGCAGGGCTTCGCCAAGCGGCTGCAGGAGAGAGGAGGGAGAGGAGAGGGAGGCCGGTGGCTAGGGTATGGGGTGCCACGCCCCAGCCCTCCCCTCCCCTTTATATAGGCGTGGGGGGGCTGCCTTGGCCCCTCCTCCAAGTCCTAGGGCCGGCGGCTTGAGGGAACTTGTTCCCCAAGTCGCCCCCCTAGGGATTTGGGTGCCTCCCACATGGGCCAGCCGCATGGGCCTTTAGGGAGAGGGTGAGGCCAGCCCAAGTGGGCTGCTGCACCTCCCCTTAAGCCATGTGGGCCTCCTAGGTTCGTGGCCCCCAAAGGTGGGGCCCTCCAGAACCTTCCGGAACCTTCTAGAATCTTCCGGTACTCTGCCGGAATTTTCCCGAACTTTTCCGGAACCCTGGAAACCACTTTCCTTATATGAAACTTTATCTCCGGACTCTTCCGGAGCTCCTCATGATGTCTAGGATCTCATCCGAGACTCCGAATCACCATTCGTTCATACCATCAATTATCTCATCGCTAACCCTAGCTACATTGGAGCGTTAAGTGTGTGACCCTACGGGTTCGAGAACATGCAGACATGATCAAATCAATAATCAATAACGGGACCGGGATGCCCATATTGACTCCTACATATTCAACGAAGTTCCTTATCGATTGAACCACGATGCCGGAGATTCTTAATCTCGTATACGATTCCCTTTGTCTCACGATATTTAATTTGCCCGAGATTTGATCGTCGATATCTCCATATCTAGTTCTATCTCGTTACCTGGCAAATTCTCTTTACTCGTCCATAATATAGGATCTACGTGATTAACACTTAATCACATGGTTGCAACCTTTCTGATGCTATATTACCGAGAGGGCCCAGAGATATCTTTTCCGTCACAAGGAAGGACAAATCCCACTCTTGATTCATGTCACCCAACAAATACCATCGGAGATACCTGAAAAGCCACCTTTATAATCACCCAATTACGAAGTGACGTTTGATGTCCACAAAGTATTCCTCCGGTAAACGGGAGTGACATAATCTCATGGTCTAAGGAAACTATACTTGGCATACTAAAAGTGTTGGCAATGAAACTGTGTGACACGATCAATTGCAACTCTTTATTATCGGGTCTTGTCCATCACATCATTACTCCTAATGATATGACTCCGTTATCAAGTGACTATAACAAGTCCATGGTTAGGAAACTCTAACCATCTCTTGACTAACGAACTAGTCTAGTAGAGGCTTACTAGGGACACCTGGTTGTTTATATTCCACACATGTATTATGTTTCCAATTAATACAATTATAGCATGGATAATAAACTATTATCATAAACATGAATATGCTAATAAACCATTTTATTATTGCCTCTAGGGCATATTCCCAATAGTCTCCCACTTGCACTAGAGTCAATAATCTAGTTTACATTTTCTCGATCCAACACTCATGGTGTCTTACACTCATGGAGTCTCAGTGCTAATCATGTTTGCTCGTGGAAGAGATTCTGTCCGTGTTCTGTACTATACAGTTCTTTATGTTCTCTGCAAAACGTCAATGTCACCTAATTTGACATTACTTTATCATCACATGATAAACCTCTTATCATCACACGATAATTCCATCATCGTATGACGAATATAATATATTTGGTTATAGAGTGAGATTTTTGTTTCCCTTCCATGCCTACATGACGTATGATCAGTCAAGAGGACTTTCACATAGCATGTGCACCCGGAACTCACTCAGTCTTGAAATAAAATTTCTCAAACCACAATATTATATCTTTTAATCCTTGAATTAATCATATACTCCTATATGTTGTAGACTCACAAATCGACAGTGCTATCATGTCACTTCGATATTTTCGATCATGCTTTCGCTGCGCTTCTGCTATTATGAGATCCCCAATCTAGTTTGGTTTTATGACTTCAACCAAGTCTACCAATCTCTAGATTTATTATCTCAACTCCATGAAAAATGACTCCTCACTTAACATGTTCTTCTAACCAAGAACTTGGGTCACATATCGTCAAATACAAACACATGGTTCTTATATGTTTTAGTCCTATGAACAATTCATAGCGAACACTAACATATCCTCCAACCATCATTTTTGTACTGAGTTATCAACTCAATGTTTCACCTATTTCTCACAAGCAGATGAACCTTTCTTCTCTTGTTCCATTTTGAGCTCCTTCAAAATCTTACTTAGGTTAAACATCATGACATAATGTTTTATCAAACATATCTATCCTCCATAGATACATCCATCTCCATGGATATTTGACGTTTCAAACTAACTTCACAAGTTATACGTTGGTTCCTGACTTATTTATCGACAAAATACGCATCTATCTCCATAGATATTTGACATTCAAATTAACTTCACAAGTTATGCGTTTTGGTTCTGAAATATTTACAACATTTATGAAATCTCCATTTCACTCAAACAAGATGTTGTAAACTCCCACTCAAATATACACCATACACATATTAAATTGTGAAACCACTTTGGCTCCCACTCAGAAATATGTTATCCTTATATTTGACCATGATTTAACTAGCTCCCACTCAAACATATGTCACCACATATTTTGATCTTGGAAAATAGTTTCTGCTCTAACTTAATATATGTCGCCACATATCTTAATTAGATCACACTCGTGTATTTTCTCAATATTTTGTACACCTCCAAAATTCTTAATTAACTATCAATATCGAGAACTCTTTCTACGAATACTAGTACTTTGCTAGCATAAATAATTTTTGACCTTAAGCACAACTACACCATGTAGTTAACAACATTGAATATGTTAAAGAGCTTTACCTCTTGTGCCTTTGTCCAGTAAGTTTTATTTATTCCTTACAAACCCTTTTGAAGAATAAATATGTGAAACAACGCTTTCACAAAATCAAGTAACAATTACTTTGTGATTTAAACTTAACATAGGATGACTCTTAGTCATTTTCGTATTTAAGGTTTCTATTTCTTCTTTGTAGTTTCGTAGGTATGTCTTGTTTCTCAAACATGACAAGTAAATCATGAATATTATTTTGTAACCTGACAAAATTTTATATTCTTGAATCCTACTTTTCTTTAGACAAGCTAAACCGAAATTCAATGATCACCATCATTAATTCCTTTATGTGTCAAGTTTTAACCAACATAGCATCTAAATGTGCCACTTGATACATAACAAGCAAGTTTTTAGCTTCACATTTCATTCCAACAATTCTTTTATCCATGAAACCTTTTCATGATAAATCCACTAAACATTTAACACAACCAACAATTGATTTGTCCCTTTTAGTCTCTCATTGTGGAATCTCTATTCATAGTCACATATGAATATACTACAAACTTTATTTGCAATAGTTTCTAATTATCCCATAATTATTGAAACCACTGTTTCACATAACTCATATGCGAAATGCAAATCATTAAATAGACCCTTATTTAAAACAGAGTGTTTATCAAATAAATCTAAATGCTACAAATAAACCCTAATAAGAAAAACCCCTTTTATTTTATCAGACCACACAATATCAAATAGTGTGTGATTACAATATCTTAGGACATATCAAACGCCTTTGAAATATTCTAAACATTGTAATTTGTGATAACACTTTTCACAAGTCCACATACTAACATATAACTCAAATATTTGTCTCTTTTGATCAAATCATAAAGACTCAATTTTCTTGTTAACTTAATATCATAAACTCCAGAATTTTATTTGATCTCATCAAATATCATAACTTGAACAATACATCTATTTACTCATATCATTTATGATGGAGTACACAAAATAATGACATTTAACATTTCCTGAAAATACAACCAACACTTGTGTTTATTTTCGGCAACTCATTGCACTCTTCCAAAAGGTGGCATTTTAGTCATACTCCTTACAATAAGGCGCATTGATAAAACATCAAAATGTTTATTCAATCTTTAGCACGACTAAAACAATTGTCATTATTAAGTTTTGGATATCTTTAGTATGTCTTATATTTATAAATGTCAACCAATTTATCATTTAGATTATAATAAGAATAATACACTTATAATCGAAAACTTGTGATTTCCAAAAAGGATCACTCATGAAAATAGAACAACCATTTTCTTTAACATGAATAACCGTCTCACATAAGTAAGACACACTAATCAAAATCACACTTAATTCGATTACAAAACATATTCAAATCCTCTAATCAAAACGATAAATGTAGAGACAGATCGTTGCCAGCATCAACTCCTTGATTGCCACCATTCCACAACGTCTTCCTAGATCATTTATGCAAATCTCAAGCAGCAGGTTCTGTTTTCATAAAACAGAATGAGTATCAAATAATTATCAAAACGCCACAATTGCAATTTGGACTTGAACACTTATAACTTGTATATCACTATATACTTTCTGCATTGTCAACTTCTCTTGCTATGGGTTCCACTTTGACATGACGTAGCCGAGACACAAACTCATAGAAAGTGATCGAATCCCTTTCATGACATAGTCCCCTAACATAATTCTTGAAGCTGGGGGAAGCGAGCGCAGCACCCCATCTATCGCGAAACCGTCATTCATCTCGTGGTTCCAAACAAGCACTAGAAGATGATGTATCTCATGCATTATCCTCAGCTGTTGTTCCAAGCAAGTGTTCTCCTTCCATCTAGAGTGAAAGAAAAACCGTTCAGACATTCAAACCTTACAATTCTAACTTGCGCTGAAAACTATTTTTCAGCTCATCAACAATCTCCATTGCAGTCAAGTTCTTGAATTGTCTATTTAGGTCAGAATTCAT
>QRDG01002472.1:0-23950 GCA_012064385.1 Puccinellia tenuiflora | reverse complement strand
GAAGAGGATGAGAGGAGGCAAGGCGATGGGCCCTGATGGTATTCCCATGGAAATATGGAGAGGCCTCGGAGACATAGCAATAATATGGCTAACTAAGCTTTTCAACCTCATTTTTCGGGAAAACAAGATGCCTGAAGAATGGAAGCAGAGTACATTAGTACCAATCTTCAAGACCAAGGGAGATGTTCAAAGTTGCACTAATTACCGTGGAATCAAACTGATGAGCCATACAATGAAGCTATGGGAGAGAGTCATTGAGCACCGCTTAAGAAGATTGGCCAGCGTGACCAAAAATCAATTTGGTTTCATGCCTGCAAGGTCTACCATGGAAGCCATCTTCCTGGTACGACAACTTATGGGGAGATACAGGGAGCAAAAGAAGGACCTCCATATGGTGTTCATTGACTTGGAGAAGGCCTATGATAGGATAGCTCAGAATGTCATGTGGTGGGCCTTGGAGAACACAAAGTCCCAACAAAGTACATCACCCTCATTAAGGATATGTACGATAATGTTGTGACAAGTGTTCGAACAAGTGATGTCGACACCGATGACTTTCCAATTAAAATAGGACTGCACCAAGGTTCAGCTTTGAGCCCTTGTCTTTTTACCTTGGTGATGGATGAGGTCACAGGGGATATACAAGGAGATATCCCATGGTGTATGCTCTTTGCGGATGATGTGGTACTTGTCGATGATAGCCGGGCGGGGGTAAATAGGAAGTTAGAGTTGTGGAGACGGACTCTGGAATCGAAAGGCTTTATGCTTAGTAGAACTAAAACTGAGTACATGAGGTGCAATTTTAGTACTACTAGGCAGGAGGAGGAGGAGGAGGAGGAGGAAGAGGTTAGTCTTGATGGGCAGGTGGTACCTGAGAAAGACACCTTTTGATATTTTGGGTCTATGTTGTAGAAGGATGGTGGTATCAACGAAGATGTGAGACATCGGATCAAGGCTGGTTGGATGAAGTAGCGTCAAGCTTCTGGCTTCCTCTGTGACAGGAGAGTGCCACAAAAGCTAAAAGGCAGGTTCTATAGGACGGCGATCCATCCTGCGATGTTGTATGGCACAGAATGTTGGCCAACCAAGAGGCGACATATCCAAAAACTTGGTGTAGCGGAGATGCACATGTTGAGATGGATATGTGGCCACACAAGAGAGGACCGGGTCCGGAATGATGATATACGTGAAAGAGTTGGCGTAGCACTAATTGAAGAGAAGCTTGTCCAACACCGTCTAAGATGGTTTGGACATATACAACGTAGGCCTCCAGAAGCGGTGGTGCATATTGGAAGGATAAAGCGGGCTGAGAATGTTATGAGGGTTCGTGGTAGACCAAACTTGACATGGGTTGAGTCTGTTAAGAGAGACCTGAAGGATTGGAACATCGCTAAAGAACTAGCCATGGGCTGAGAATGTTAAGAGGGTTCCATGGCAGTAGCTAGATGGTAGTCTCTCTCCCTTGTGCTTCATGTCTTATGATCTTGTGAGCTGCCTAACATGATCAAGATCGATTATTGTAATGCTATGTGATGTGTTTGTGGGATCCGATGGATTATGAAGTTATGATTAGATTGTGCATGCTTCTTATATGTTGATTTATGTTCTTGCATGCTCTCCGATGTACGTAGTTACTTTGGCCAAGTGATTGTGTGTATCTCCAAGAGGGAGTATTTATGCTAGATAGTGGGTTCATGCCCCCTTTTGTTCCTGGGCACGAGTGACAGAAACATCTAAGGGCGAGGGTGTGATGTTGCTACTAAGGGTAAAACAGTGGTGTTAATGTCTCTTTTGATATTAGTATTGCTTACTTCATGCGCTTTACTTAATGCAATTGTCTGTTGCTTGCAACTTAATACCGTTGGGTGACAGGCTGGATAGCGATCCCACGGTGGACTTTTTAGACAAAGATGCAGTTGGACTCAACGGTCTTTGTTCATTGTTGTGATGCCTATATAAATATTATCATGTTTCTTTGTCATAGCTAGATTAAGTTTGTGTTATAATCTTGTCAATTGCCCAGCTGTAATTTGTTTACCCATCATATGAGTGTTTTATTTACTTGAGAGACTCCACTAGTGAACCCATGGCCCCCGGTCCATCTTTTTACATTGATTGCAACCTTTATTCATCACTTTAATCATCAGTACTCCACTGGTCCATTTTCATATTTTCATCTATGTAACTATATAATTAACCGCTTTGTTTTCTGCGAGACCGGAAAGATTGACAACCTTTCCGCTGTTGGGGGCAAAGTATTTGGTTGAGTGTGTGCAGGTCCACATCTGTTGAAGATTAAGAGCCAGAGATCTTCAACATTCACTTTGTTGTTGATTTCAAAGTCCTACTGGTTCGATAAACCTCGGTTCATTAACGAGGGAAAACTGCTACATACTACATCCACGCCTTCGCTTGGGGCACCACCCAACTCCGCCATCTACGTCATCAAGAAGTTTTCTGGCACTATTGTCGGGGACTTTGGAGCTACAGCAAGGGGGGTCTCATACTCTCAATCACTTTACTTTGTTTTTATCTTGCATGCTTTATTTCTCGTTTAGTTTATTTTTCTTGTTGCAAAATTTTAAAACCCCAAAAAATTAGTGTAGTATTTTATCCTGTTTTATTAGTATGCTTAGTTCTTTGGTTGTTCTTAATGGCTACTTTCTTTGAAACTAGATCTTGTTGTGGTTTCATAGAAGATCAGTAGAAATACTATAAGGAACGCCGCTTGTCGCAAAAAGGGAAACAACTTTGGGAATTTCTGAAAAAAGTGAACTTGTATGCTAAAAATATAAGTTTCCTCTATGATATAAAATTTTCTTGTGGGAGGCGCACTCCACACCTCCCCTTCCAATGTCTGAACAATCAAAATGAACCTTAGCTTCTTATGCTAGGGAAAATTTTGATTTCTTTGATGTTGAACATATTGAAGAATTTGTTGCTTTTAAGGGTGCCTATGAAATTGCTTCTCTGCTGGAGAACATTGATAATGCTCGTTATCAAACTGAGAATTTTACTATACTAAAATATTGCTTTGAGAATTACAATGATAATTATTCTATTACTGAATATGTTAAGAAAGTCTCTCCTCCAAAACTAGAGACCGATGCTTTGCAGAAACCTATGGAGGAGGGAATTGCTGAAACTAAGATCCCATTAGGTGAAAAAGAGGAGGAGAGTGAGGAACAAAAGGAGGAGCTACCTTCTAATAAAAGTAACTCTTACTTTGTATGATATGCAACAACTTCCATGGCTCAAGAAAGACAAAAATAAACTGTCAAATGCTTTTCCTACTATTATCTGTGATGAATTTAATGATACTCCTTTATCTATGCCTCCAGTTGATATTTATGATAATAAAAAGCATTTTTTATGTGATGGATACATCATTGAATTTGTTGATAATGCTACTGAAAATTATTATGAGAGAGGAAAATATGGTTGTTGGAGTTCTCATGTTACTAATACACCTCTATTTTTGTTGCAAGTTTTGAAGTTGTACTTGCTTTGTCTTCCTATGCTACTAGCTTTATGCTCCAATGAATTATTTTCATACAAGATGCCTATGAATAGGAAGTGGGTAAGGCTTAAATATGTTTGGTATTTGTTTCTTGATGCTCTCTTTTGTCAACTCTTATTCTTATTAGAGCATCATTGAAATCATTACGCCTAGCTAAAAGGCGTTAAAGAAAAGCGTTTTTGGGGGGCAACCCATTATCTTTTTTCCTTTCAGTTTTCCTTACTCATGAAGTTGTGGCCTCTATAGCAACCTCATTGTATCTTTTTATTTTGGTTTTTGTGCCAAGTTTAGCCTCTAATGCATTAAAAGTGTGAGGTATTGTTTTGCTGTCCAGAAACAGATTTCTGTCCTTCACTTTTCGAAAATCCAGAAAATCACTGAACTTTATATTTTTCTGATATTTTTATACAGTAATACTGATACTTTTATATATCTTTATTTAGTTTTGAGTTTTCTGATTTGAGCTACAGAAGTGTCTCAAAAAATCAATCTTTACAGACTATCAGTTTTTGATAGATTCTGTTTTTTATTTTGTATTCGTCTCTTTACTATCGTCAAATGTGATACTCTTGAGGAGTGTCACATTGAGGCTTAGTGAACAGTAGATAATGCCCAATAAAGTTGTTTGCAATTTGTCTTGAGTTGAACACATGTGCACTTTAATTTATGAGCACTAACACTCTAATCAGTTTATGAGAAGTTTTGTGTGAAGGGAGTTTTTAAGTTCCAAAGGAGAGGATAATGAAGAAATTGAAGATGGATCAGAGCTCAAGCTTGGGGCACCCCCTCTGAATATCAAGAACCATCAAGCGTCAAATCTTGGGTACGCCCAAGGCATCCCCTCTTCTTCATCGACTATCATGAGGTCGTCTTCGTTGAACTAAGTTTTTATCACTTTACATATTATGTGCTATGCTTGGAGCGTCTTTTTACTTTCAGTTTTTTTTGTTTGTTTGATGGTCATATCCTTATTGGATCCTAGCTTTATTTGTGTGGGAGAGAGACACGCTCCGCTTTTTCATTTGAATACTCCTTTGCTTCGCTTATATCTTGTTGAGTATTCTTATCTGATGTTTGTTTGCTAGTAAGCTCTCGCTTTTAGCTTTTATCTTGTTTAGGGCTTCTATTAGTTGATGTTAAACTCTATTGTTCTTCACTTATACTTGTTGGAGAGTTGTTATTGATAAATTGCTTGAATTGTCAAAGTGACAAAATGCTATTCATGTGATATTGGAATGAAATGAAATCCTACATAGTCTTGTAGATCATTGTGTGGATACTTGATACTTCTCATTTGTTTTGAGATATTAAGATGAATGCTTAAACTTGCTGGTTATTTGAGTGGAAATTGATTAGTAAAGAAATACGGTTAAAAGCTTGAAACTATGTGGTGTTTCGTAGTTGTTAATTCATAAAGCTAATCTTTCCATCAAAAGAATTGTTTGGTCAACAAGGGAGACGGTGTGGAGCTTTTATGGTTATGATTGACTAATGTCTTATGTTACTCTGTTACCGGTTAATATTAGATGTTTGCTTCAAATACCCCTTTTGCTAAGCCCAAAAATTCGTACTGAGTGTAGAGTTCACTGATACGTGTCAAACGTATCTATAATTTTTGATTGATCCATGCTAGTTTTGTGATATTTTCACATGTTTCTACTATCATATTACATCATTTTTATGCATTTTGTCGGACTAACCTATTAACAAGATGCCTAGTGCCAGTTTCCTATTTTTGCTGTTTTTGTATTTCAGAAAGTCCATCACAGGAAATATCGTCGGACTGCGCTGAAAATTTACGGAGATTTTATGCGACGGAAGACACCTGAGGACCAATGGGCACCCTAGGGGGCCACCCAGGAGCCAGAGGCGGGTGGCGGCCGCGGCCCCCTGGACTCGTGGGTGGGACCCACCCCTGCCGGTGGGGCACCCCCTTGGCCCCTTCCGACGCCTATAAATTCACATTAAACCTAAAAACGTCGAGTCGGCCATTATTTTCCAGAGAAGTCACCCCGACGCGCCGTCATCGCAAACCCTAGTTCGGGGGTGATTCTGAAGCAGATCCCGGCACTCTGCCGGAGGGGAGATCGATCCCGACGGGCTCTTCATCGCCATGCCTTCCTCCGGGATGATTTGTGAGTAGTCCCACCTTGGACCTTGGGTTCATGGCAGTAGCTAGATGGTAGTCTCTCTCTCTTGTTCTTCATGTCTTATGATCTTGTGAGCTGCCTAACATGATCAAGATCGATTATTGTAATGCTATGTGATGTGTTTGCTGGGATCCGATGGATTATAAAGTTATGATCAGATTGTGCATGATTCTTATATGTTAATTTATGTTCTTGCATGCTCTCCGATGTGCGTAGTTACTTTGGCCAAGTGATTGTGTGTATCTCCAAGAGAGGGTATTTATGCTAGATAGTGGGTTCATGCCCCCTTTTGTTCCTGGGCACGAGTGACAGAAACGTCCAAGGGCGAGGGTGTGTTGTTGCTACTAAGGGTAAAACAACGGTGTTACTGTCTCTTTTGATATTAGTATTGCTTACTTCATGCGCTTTACTTAATGCAAATGTATGTTGCTTGCAACTTAATACCGATGGGTGACGGGCTGGATAGCGATCCCACGGTGGACTTTTTAGACAAAGATGCAGTTGGACTCAACGGTCTTTGTTCATTGTTGTGATGCCTACTTAAATATTATCATGTTCTCTTTGTCATAGCTAGATTAAGTTTGTGTAATAGTCTTGTCAATTGCCCAGCTATAATTTGTTTACCCATCATATGATTGTTCTATTTACTTGACAGACTCCACTATTAAACCCATGGCCCCCGGTCCATCTTTTTACATTGATTGCAATCTTTATTCATCACTTTTCATCATCATTACTCCACTGGTCCATTTCATATTTTATCTATTTCACTATACAATTAACTGTTTTTTTTTCTGCGAGACCGGAAAGATTGACAACCTTTCCGCCATTGGGGGCAAAGTATTTTGGTTGAGTGTGTGCAGGTCCACGTCTGTTGAAGATTAAGCGCCAGAGATCTTCAAAATTCACTTTGTTGTTGATTTCAAGGTCCTACTGGTTCGATAAACCTCGGTTCGTTATCGAGGGAAAACTGCTGCTTGCTACATCTCCGCCTTCGCTTGGGGCACCACCCAACTCTTCATCAGTAGCAATCAAGCTCTTTTCTGGCGCCATTGCCGGGGATCTTGGAGCTACAGCAAGGGGAGTCTCATGCTCTCAATCACTTTACTTTGTTTTTGTCTTGCTTGTTTTATTTCTCGTTAACTTATTTTTCTTGTTGCAAAATTTTAAAACCCAAAAAAATTAGTGTAGTCTTTATTCCTGTCTTGTTATTTTATCTTATCATTATGTCTAGTTCTTGTCCTCCTGTTGAGACACCCGAGTCCGAAGTCCTCACCTTCAAACAAAGAGGTGGGGAAAGTTTGAAAGATGCTTGCTATAGGATTAATAATGCTCGTCATAGATCCACCAAAAAGCCTTTGGCCACTCTTCTCCTTAGAAATTTTTATGTTGGCATTACAAGTTGGTATAGGTATGTCCTAGACACTATCACAAGTGTAAACTTCCTAGGGATTAACGCTTTGGAAGCTTTTAATGTTATAGAGGGCCCTTGTGGGTATTCCACCAACTAATGATGGCAAAATTGAAATCACTTTGGAACATGTTATGCAAAGGTTAGAAGTTATATAAGATAATGTACCAAGTGTGGACATGATAAGGGAAATAGATAAGGGAATTCTTGATGGTATTAACAAGCTTGATGGGTGTCTAAAAGATATTGCTAAAAGTATTAAGTCCCTTGAACCTACAAAAGCTAGTGATCAAACTATAAGAATTGATAAATTGGAGGAAGTAATTGACACCTTGGGAACCACCTTTTCTTCACTCAAACCTAAAAAGAAAGCGGCTTCGGCTTCCAAAGTGCCTAAATTCATATTTCTGCCAAGGAATACTAATAAAGTTAATACATCGTCTGCAGGAAAACAGGAGTTGAGGATGGTAAAGGAAGCTCCAATTTTCAAGGATTCAAGGGGAGGAGCCCCAGTGGGTAAAACTACTTTTACCCCACCAATTGTTGCTACTAATAGTATTGCTGGAGGTCCTTTTCCAAGTTCCACAATTCATGAACTTTATAAGAATGATGATGCACTCGATTTTTAAAAAACTTGATATTTGACATTGTGCCTAGCTAAAAGGCGTTAAAGAAAAGCGCTTGTTGGGAGGCAACCCATCTTTTACTTTCAGTTTATTTTTTCCTTTTCTTGAGTGTTGAAGTTGTTGCCTCTGTAGCAACTTCATTGTATCTTTTTCTTTTGGTTTTTTGTGCCAAGTTGGTGCTGAAAGTGTTTTCTTTGTTATTTCAGGATGAAGCTTCGTTTTATGCTACAAGATGAAATTTGTCTCAAGGTGGAGTGTTATTTTGTGGTGATCCAAATTCATATAAAGGGCAGCTAAGTTCTGACGGAACGAAGCGAGGCCCGTTACCGGAGGCTTGGGTCGAAGCGAAGCGGATTGGGGTTCCACCGTTACCGACCTGGATCAGGTCAGGACCACTATAAAAACATCTTGTAAAGCCGCCGCACGGGATAAGTCGCAAGTCGTAAATCTCGGCGTTTGTAACCTCACCCGATATGGTGAAGTTTTGCTAGCTGACGTCCGTGGTTTTTTCTATTCCTTACTAGAAGGATTTTCCACATTAAAATCGCGTGTCCCTGTTGATTTAATCTATTTTGTTCATTGTTTATTTGCCTATCGCTTATAACAGCTGCTGCTATGATGAGAAGTGACGGCACCATCAGCCATGTTGTTCTTTATCAGACAACGCTCTTCCGATTCCGAGAATGGGGCCTTGGCAGGAAAATTCTCGACGATTGACTTTTTTTATAATGAGAATATATTAATACCAAGCAGATATCAATTACATCCGGCCTCTACAACAACATAATGTCAAGAGCTAGTTGAGACATCAAGGATGCACACAACTAAAAGAGAAAAAAAAAAGAAAAAGAAAAATACCCCGCCGAACGGATCAGCGAAGCAGCAGGAACTACCACCACCAAAGGTCACACCCGGAATGTAAAAAATATTCTCCAAAAACGACGCTTCCAAGAAGGGAACCGTGCGCAAACACCGTCGTCGCCTGATCAAAGATCATGGGTTTTCACCCCGAAGAAAGTCCGACTGAACTCCAGACAATGTCTTCAACAAGGATACGAATAGAGATCCACCATTGTTAGGTACAACCAGTTAAGGTCAGACCCTAGGGTTTTCACCCCGAAAGTCGAGACTTTGTGCCTAAAGAGCACCATCAAGAACAAAGTCCCCCTGTGTTGCCACCCCCGCTTGCCGAGACTGCTGCAAACAACCAATCCTCCGGTTCATAGTCTTCACCACACCCAAACTCGCCTCTGTCAACACTTGTAGTCTCGAACTCAATATGAGCGAGATCCACTTTAGTCTCGACGAGTGACTTGCTGATAGTGTCGGGCGTCAATGTATATGTGAAAAATCCGTGTTAATTAGACAATACTAAAGCATAGATCTGGTCGTTAACCAGAGCTAGGTGGCAGTACATGTAAATCGGTAGCAATCAATCAGATAATACTACAAATGGATCAGGTCTACTACTAGCTGACAGTACTTGTAGATCGGTACTGCTGTCGTAACCAGATGTCCACCAAACTCCACTTGTTGTGTCTCTGAATTCTTCCAATTCAAAGTCTGGGAACACCACAGACTGCGCGCCGTCGTCGCAGGCACGAGCGAGGAGCTCCGACCAGCTCCCGTCGAACATGTCATCGGCGCTCCCGCTGCCACACTGCTCGCTTGCCGGCCAATCCGCCGCCCCGCCGGTGTTCATGACAAGCTGATTGGACGGGAACTGCGTTTCCAGAGATACCGATGAACCCACCCGGCTCGACGTCGTCGTCACCGTCGTGGTCGTTTCACATTCAGGTGAAGGGCACATGTCGATACCGCTGCGGCCAGCCAACGAACTGTTCGGAGCAAGGTACATGGGCAGCCCCGCGTTTTCCAGGCTGGGCGTGGAGGTGGCCTGGATCCTCTCGACGAGACGCGGCATCCAGATGTGCCTCATGACGTCGTGGAACTGCTCGCTGTTTACGTCGCACTTGAGCTGCTTGGCGTGCTTCTGCACCCTGGTCCTCCAGTAGTTCTTGATCTCGTTGTCCGTCCTCCCCGGCAGCTCCTGCGCGATCCTGGACCAGCGGTTGCCCCACCGGAAATGGAGCTCCAGGATGAGCAGCTGCTCGCGCGGCGTGAAGTCGCCGCGTCGGACGCCGGGGCGGAGGTAGTTGAGCCACCGGAGCCGGCAGCTCTTGCCCGTGCGCCTCAGCCCCGCGGCGAGAGACAGCTCGTTCCACCGGCCCTCACCGTGGGCGGCGACGTAGCCGGCAAGGAGAGCGTCCTCCTCCACCGTCCACGGCCCTCTCCGGAGATCCGCCGCCGATGCCGCCCTGCCACAAGGCTGCTCCATCCAAATCGTGTCCATCACTTTCAGACACGAAGGAGTTGAACTGTTGAAGTGATCTAGAGTTCTGCAGTCTGAAGTGAGCTCGAGCTTGCAGCCTTGGAGTGCGTTGTCGCTGTTTCTTGGTGTGAAATTGTTAATGTTGACGATCCAGGAGATGGGGATGTGGTTTATATAGTGGAGGAAGACGTGTGGGCTGGTCAAAGGGGAATATGAGCGTTATGTGGACTGCCGCAGTAGCGATAGTCCTGCCGCAGAAAGGACAGGACTGCGAATGCGAAAGGGAAGTGCTAATTTTAAAGAGAGCAAAAAGGATGTGCGCGCGCGTGTTGCTGGATAGTATCGGTCTCATAGCCAGCTCAGTTGGGCATGACCGCGTGACTACTGAGGTTTGAACGTTGACCCGTTGAATCGAATATGTTCATGAGATTGGTCTCCCGGACCGCACAAGGACAACACACAAAGATGAATATGGTGTCGTGCCAACGTGGAAGAAGTTTGTTTGTGCAACGCACGGTTGGAGGAAAGTCAAACAGAGAAGAATATGGCATCTCATCAAGTCAAACAGAGAAGAAGCAATGTAAAATAGCAAAGCTGTCAATCCAGCCCTTCTACTTCAATTACCGTGACAGCAGTAAAAGACTTACAAATATTTTCTGGACGGATAGTATCCGTAGAAATAACTACTTACTTATTGTTTGGTGAAGTTGTGTCTTTCGACTTCACATATGTGTTTAATAGGTACGACTTGGTGCACCTCGAGCGACGCTAGCGGCAACCTGGCTCCCCGCGCTTTCGTTTTTGGTTCGATGACTCTGGTCTGCCGGCTCCCAGAAGCCAGAAGCGGGCAACCAGGGGGACACCAGCCAAACATGCGGGTTGGGCCCATGGGTAAGGCCTGGGTCGCGGACCTAGGGCGCGGGTCCACCCTGGCCACCGCCTCTCGATGCCCCTTCGCCTATATATTGTCCTTGATAGAAAACCCTTAGCGACGGACCCCTTTCCCCCAATTTCAATACCGAGCCACTGCCATCGTGGAAACCAATTTGGAGCCATGTTCCGGCATTTTGTCGGAGTGAGGAATCGACACTGGAGGCATTTACACCAACCTTGCTACCTCCACGATTGATAGGGGCAAACCCGTTGAAGAAGTTCACGCCTGAGGGAGGCCCGATCTTCACGTCGTAGGATCAAACGGGGAGTGTAACTAGCTGCAAGCAGCGGAGATAACTAGCTTTATACCTACCAAGGTTGGATGAGACCCGTACGTTGGGGATGACGGGCCGAAGCTACAAAAACTTCAACCCGCTGTCCGAACAATCGCAGAAACACAAACCAGGACTAACCCACACAAAACGGCCGGAACCGTAGAGCACGAATTAGGGGGAACCAGAGGCTCCTTCTCGCGAATCCGGATGAACTCACAAGAGCAAAGGAAGTAAGGATCTCTCAGATCTCAAGCAGTCTTGGCTGCAAAGCTTATAGCTGGTTTTGGTTTGACAAAAGGCCCCTAAAACATTGGGGGAGGTGGGGTTTTATAGCAGGGACAACCCCCCTTAGATAGGTGTGAAAAGGATGCTAAAAGGTTCAGAATTCGAATGGCCTCTTTGGGAGAGGAGCAGTCAACTTGGTGAGTTATTGGAGAACTCCTCGGAAATTCACGAAGCATTAAACAGCCTGAACACCTTCCACCAAAATGGTCATTACTTTGGCTACACAACTTCAAATGATGTGAGGTTTTTTGGGTTGGAAAGTAAACTTCAAGGAGCTTCTGTTGGTATACCCCAAAGGCCCCGTCTCTGATCCATGTGGGTGTGGCATAACGAAATATCAGAGACAAATTTCTGACAGAAAACAGATTCACTTGAAACTTGTTTTCTTCAACTTTGTTTCTTCGCGGGCTTGGAAATTGTTGAACTCCTTCTACAATAAATCTGATTCCAAGAGAAGGAGAAGAGGTTGAAAGCATGGTAATCTCACATATATAATAATATGGATTTAGGTTAGCGTTCACCTTGGCATGTGTTAGCTTGATTCGGCTAAGCAATTCTTTCCAACTAAATTGTGCACTTTGTTGGATTGTCATGTATATCGCAGCCATGTGCTCATCATCCTCCCTCCATTGATGAAAAATCATCCTCGACTCTCCTTGATTTACAAAAGACAAGTAGAAGGGAAGCAGATAGTCTCTATGCAAATGGATAATGCAATCCTCATTTGTAGCTTTCACCTTAAAATTGTGATGGATATGATCATGCATTTGTTTGTCACCACTTGCAATTTGTCCATCGATGCTTGGTGTTGTGTCCACGGCTAGGATGACCTCATCATCCCCCCTTTCTTGAAAAGGAGTCGTCCTCGACTCTAGCTGGTTATCACACAAAAGAAAAGAGGGCAATAACAAATCATAATGCAAAGGTTTCATGTGATACATAATTTTATTGTTCAACTTTGTTAACTTCTTATTGATGACAACATGATGTTTTGTTTGGCTCAGTAGTTCCTTCCAACAAACATTTTTATGAAGAAAACATTTGCAATCAGCCCTGATCGTTATTATGTGACTCTCTCTTTCTTGGAGAAAACTCATTCTCAACTCCTTCTTGTCCACAGAATAATGATACGAGGACACAACAAAGTAACTAGGCAATGGGAAACTCAAATACTTATGTGTGATTGTTAAGTTTTTAAAATCATTTGGGGTCTCCCCGAGGTTGATAAACACACAATGCTTGATGGGCGATGCACATGATGTTCCATATAATTTTTCTCGGATTTCATCTCTCCATTGTTTCAAATTCTCATAAGTACATACCTCTGGTTGCATCAAAATTGATGATCTTTTCTGTTTTACCTCGTTGAGCACCTCCATGCCTTTGGAAAAATCAATCCTCACATATGCTTTATGTGTAGTAGTGCTCCATGTGCCCCATAATTGCTCTTTTATCACCTCCTCCCATCGTTGCAAGAGGGCAGCAAGGTATGATCTCAAAACCTGCACATTATGCAAAGAAGAACTTTGTGAGCTGTTAGTAAAAGTAAAAGCTTCACACCTTTCTATTGGTGTATCACTTGTTTCACTGATTTTGTGGTTGATGGTCTCATTCTCACGTTTGGTGGACTCAAACAACTCACTGATGCTCTCACTCTCATTGTATGGAATATTTGGTGGTGGAGCTCTCATCTCTCTATCCTCTTCATGAACAACCTCAACCTCATATTTGGTGGACTCACTAATGCTCTCATTTTTGTTGTGTGTAATAGTAGGTGGTGAGTCACTCATCTCTCTTATATTATGTTGGAGGCTCTTACTTTCACTTGTGGTGGCATCACACAACTCACTAATTATGGCACTCTCAATTTCTAGAATTTTAGGTTGTGGATGACACATCTCTCTAATATTTCCGCTCAGATTTGGTGGAATATCATGTGGTTTATCACTCCTCTCTATAATCTTTTGGGAAACTCTCTCTTCCTCATGTTTGGTGGAATCTCTCAACTCTCTATTATGGTCACTCTTGATATATGGAATTTTGGGCTGGGGGGTTGTATTTGGCTTTGGATTCTCTCTTTCACCATTTTGGTGGATCTCACTCAAGTGTTTCTCACTCACTCTCTCTTTCTTTTTCAGATCATCCATCAATATTTTTTCGGGCGTCAAAGGGAGCAAAGATATGCATTCTCCCTTGTATTGGAATGAGAGATGGTTGGCACGGCTGCTGATTTGCACATCATGATGAAACAACCAGGGTCTCCCAGTCCCCAGCAGCAATTGGCATGCTTGCATTGACACCACATCACATTCCACTTGATCTTGATACTTCCCAATAGAAAACTGAATGGTAACCATGTTACTTACTCGCAGCATTCCACAATCGTTAAGCCATTGCATCTTGTAGGGACTTGGGTGTCTTCTTTGTTTCAGTCCCAACCTCTCCACTAAATCTGAACTTGCAATGTTATTATAGCTACCATTGTCAACAATTATGATGCATACCTTGTTCTCGATGGTGCCACGGGTATGAAAAATATTATGTCGCTACCTTTGTCTTCTCTAGTTGCATTAATGCTAAGCACACGACAAGAAACAAAGCAATCCCCCTTGTCAGCCTGAATATCACAAGATTCTTCTCTCCCTTTTCAACCTCATGATCAGCTTGTGTTTCACTATCATCATGTTCACTCTCAGACTCCCATTCTCCTTGCTCACTGATAAATAAAACCTTTTTGCTTGGACACTCTGCAGAAATGTGACAACGTCCTTTGCACTTCCAACACTCAACATCTCGGCTTTGAGGAGAGGTTATAGCCGCTGGAGTATTGGTACTTGCAGCAGCAACAACAACACGCTTGTCACCATTACGAGGAGCCGGTGATGACGCCGATGAAACTACTGGCCGTCGGGAGACAGTAGGAGTTGGCTGAAATTGAGAGCCACCATGAGATGCACTTGGCTGCAATCTTTGCCATGGTGTGGTGGTGCGGTTTTGAGATGAACACACATGTCCACTCCGCTGGACCTTCCTCTCCGTGCGCTTTGCTTGCTCCAAAATATCTTGTAGAGAGTTATAGGGAAACATCTCCACAAATTCAGAAATGTCATTGTTGAGACCATGCAAAAATCTTGCCATCTTCGACTCTTCATCCTCATGAATACGAGCATGAACAAGAAGTGATTCCATCTCTTTATAGTACTCTTCCACTGTCCTAGCACCTTAGCTGAGACACTGCAATCTATTGCGGAGATCTCTGTGGTATTGTGAAGGAACAAACCTCCTCCCCATAGCTTGCTTCATTTCTTCCCATGTACCAATGTGAGCACGGCCCAACATAAGCTGGTTTTCTTGTAGCTGATTCCACCAAGTGAGTGCATAACCAGAAAACTCAACACAAGCAAGGTTTACCCTCTTCGGATCAGCGAGGTTGTGGATGCGAAAAATCTGATCACATTGTTCTTCCCAATCAAAGTATGCATCTGGGTCTTCCTTTCCTGTGAACTTGGGGACCTGCAAATTGATTCTTGCTGTATTATCTTGATCATCTATGTCATGATGTTCACGACGGAGATCATCATCACCATATGCAGCAGCACGACGATAGGGAGCACCATCATAGTCATCAAACTAATCATCATGATGACGAGCAGCACACTCATGTGGGTCAAAATGGCATCCATGAGGGCCATGGCCACGCCCTCTATCTTTCCCTCCTCGCTGTCCTCCATGAGCAGCAGCAAAACGACCTCGAGGAGCACCATTGGCGCCATCAACTTCCTAATCATCTCCACCGTAGTTGTTGAACTCATCTTCACGACCTCCGTTGGCAGCAGCTTGCACTGAATTCACACCGCTAGCTTCATCGTGTGGGTCAATAGGGTCTTGTCGATGTGGAACCCCATCGCCACGTGCACGAGGATGCTCATTAAGCATCCTCTCCATGTCCTGCTGCAGTTGAAGCATGCTGTTTTGTATTTGTTGTATTTCAACACGCGTGACTGGAACCTCATTTTCTCCATGATTTTCTCCGTGAACACTCGAACCAGTTCCTGCCATGTTAGTGGGCGAAAAGATATTGGAAAAAATTTGGTGGAAAATCACAACCACACCTCTTACTCACCAAAGTTCTTAATGAGTTCACACCGAATCGCAGTTCTCTCAGATGTGTTAAAGCGATTGAAAGACATGATCAAAGAACTAGCTTCAGTTTTTGGTGGAGCTCTAGGTGGGGTAAACAAAAGGGCTTGTGCTGAAATCAAGTTGATGCAAACCAAGATTTATTTTGATGGAAATATGGGACCTTGCACCAAGATTGAAAAGCAAACAGCACACACACAACTTCTGAATTTTTTCTACCGAGCTGAAACTTTTGGATCTTGCTCAACACTTTCTATTTTTTTCACTTCTTTTTCTGCTCCTTTTTTTTCTTTTTTTTCTAAACAACACAACCAGATCTGAAACAAACTACTAAGATGAACTTGGTGCATATCATGGGAAACATGCAAGGAATGCAACAACAAGATCTCAGCACCAACAAGGCTTTGGGATTTATTTTTGGTGAGGCTTTGGACTATAGGACAGAAAATATAGCAACAAAACCTACCGATCTAAAGGGATGATAGCAAGATGAATATGAAAACAGATCCTACCGTGTAAACGAAAGCTCTGATACCAGATGATAGGGGCAAACCCGTTGAAGAAGTTCACGCCTGAGGGAGGCCCGATCTTCATGTCATAGGATTAAACGGGGAGGGTAATTAGCTGCAAGCAGCGGGGATAACTAGCTTTATACCTGCCAAGGTTGGATGAGACCCGTACGTTGGGGATGGCTGACCGAAGCTACAAGAACTTCAACCCGCTGTCCGAACAATCGCAGAACCACAAACCGGGACTAACCCACACAAAACGGCCGGAACCGTAGAGCACGAATTAGGGGGAACCAGAGGCTCCTTCTCGCGAATCCGGATGAACTCACAAGAGCAAAGGAAGTAAGGATCTCTCAGATCTCAAGCAATCTTGGCTGCAAAGCTTATAGCTGGTTTTGGTTTGACAAAAGACCCCTAAAACATTGGGGGAGATGGGGTTTTATAGCAGGGACAACCCCCCTTAGATAGGTGTGAAAAGGATGCTAAAAGGTTCAGAATTCGAATGGCCTCTTTGGGAGAGGAGCAGTCAACTTGGTGAGTTATTGGAGAACTCCTCGGAAATTCGCGAAGCATTAAACAGCCTGAACACCTTCCACCAAAACGGTCATTACTTTGGCTACACAACTTCGAATGATGTGAGGTTTTTTGGGTTGGAAAGCAAACTTCAAGGAGCTTCTGTTGGTATACCCCAAAGGCCCCGTCTCTGATCCATGTGGGTGTGGCATAATGAAAGATCAGAGACAAATTTCTGGCAGAAAACGAATTCACTTGAAACTTGTTTTCTTCAACTTTGTTTCTTCGCGGGATTGGAAATTGTTGAACTCCTTCTACAATAAACCTGATTCAAAGAGAAGGAGAAGAGGTTGAAAGCATGGCAATCTCACATATATAATAATATGGATTTAGGTTAGCGTTCACCTTGGCATGTGTTAGCTTGATTCGGCTAAGCATGTCGGATAGCGTTCTCGAAGTGGAGTATTAGTTATAAACGTGGTACTGGAGTGCGGTCTATATATGTTTGATGCGATGTTATAATTGTTTAATAGTAGTTCTATCAATTGCCTAGTTATAATTTGTTCGCCTAATGATGTTATTATCTTTTGAGAGATAACACTAGTGAAACCATGGTCTCTGATCCATTCTTTAATACTGTTTAAAAACTTGTTCTCTGCTGTCCCATTTTTTACTTTTCATTGTATTCTCATTGCTTTCCACACTATACATTCAATCTCTTTGTTTTTACGAGACGGAAATATTAACACCTTCCTGAAACATTGGAAACGAGGTTGTTCTGCGTGTTGTGTGCAAGTACTACACCAAACTTTGTGAACGTATATACTCCTACTGGTTCGATAAACCTTGGTTCATAATTGAGAGAAATTTGTTGTTGTGCCACATCATCACCTTACTTTTGGGATGAAAAATCCAACGTCCGATATACGTGAATTCCTGGCGCCACTGTAGCATGTCAATGAATTTCTGGCGCCGTTGCCGAAGAGCACACTAAAAACTATATAAGAAGATTCTTCCCTGTCAACTCTACCAGCACTTAGCAGAATGCTACGACGAACTCCATGAGGTTGGCGCGGAACTACAGCATCACATTCTAGGCTGACAAACCCGATGTCGTCCCAACCGCTCCAGCGGGTGCCGATGTCGCCGCCGCCCAGTCTCTCAAGGAGGAAACCCTAAGGAGTAATGCGTTCCAAAAGCAGCCAATAATTTTACCAGAATATTTCTTTATTTTATTTTTCTGCTTATTTCTATTGATGTTGCCTTTTTTTGTTTTTTATGTTTTTTTTTACTTTTTTGAAGTTTTCATTAGTTTTGAAAAATTGTACTAAGTTAAAAAAATCGTGAGATAAAAAAATATCTTTATGAGAGTATAATAATATTCATGTGGTACAAAAATATTTGTTCTCAAAGTTTTAAAATGTTCATATAGTTTAAAAATTGTTCACAACAACTCACCATATTTTCCATTCTCCTTTACGACCACTCTCTCTTCCCTTCCATTATTTCCTCATTCTTAAATCGAGCAGAGTTATTGATGACTCCAGCTAGAAACAAGCTCGATATGCATGTACTACTTGTTGCATAATTAGGCAATAATTTTATGATTAATTTCATAATACTAAATGTGACGACAATAGATACTAACATCTTATAACCTCTAATACACAAGATATATTTACTAACATGATCAATATTAAAAAGTAATCGCAAAACATGTAATCATGTAACATTTTTAACCATTGGAGCACAACCGATCTGTGGTGCAGCAGCAACGTTGTTGATAACAATGTTGGTGAAGACCGGTCACAATAGACGTTGGAGACGACAACGAGCAGCCTGACCAAGGAGGTAGACGACCCGTGATGAAGAACACGAGTAGTCGCGTCGAGTACTTCGCTAAAAGCTAATCTGTCTCCCATCTTTCAACTCTCTCATTTGAGGGTAGAGACGGTGGTTACCCCTCACAGCCGTCGCTCGGTACCGCGCCATCTTCCTAGGCTCGCAAACCGGAGCCCTCTTTCTGGACATGAATCGGGTCAGCATTTGTTCCGTTTATTCCGGTATACTCTAGATTATTACTCACTTTGTTTCATAATATAAGCATTTTTAGCGAGTTAGTTTAGCTTGCTAAAAGACTTATATTACGAACAGAGATAGTACTTTGCACGTATACACTACACACCCAAATTTATAGAGTTGACTTTGAGGCGTCTGTCACTAGTAGAGCAAGTGTGCGGAAGCTGCATAGCACACGCAAAGAGGCCTCGGTGGCTATTATTTTAACCGACCGACCCGTTAACACGTGTGTCCGGTCCGTCATGGGTCTTGCCGACACGTGGCTAAAGGGGTTATGGCTGACTCACAGCACGCCAGAGGCCGTGCCAGGTCCTCGAGGCTAGGCACGCGGGCCGTCACGGCGCGATCCGTTTATAATTTTATTTAATTTCTTTCTGGAAAAATAAGCTTAAAAGACCGAAACAGCCCACAAACAGCCCGACATGCTAAACGGATCGACCCGTTTATTACAGTGGTCGTGTCTGGGCCTCGAGGCGAGGCACTGAGCACGGAGCACGGCACGGCATATCCCGTTCATAAACGGGCCGCCACGTGCGGGGCCGTGCCGTGCCCGGCTCGGCCCGTTGGCCAGGTTTGCCCACGAGCTTCGGTTGCCTCGTTGTCTCCTTTCTTCTCCGGTTCGCTTCCGCAACCTCGCCTCCCCGCGGCAATTGCAGAACCGGAGGAGTTCCGGGGACTACCAGCGCTTCCGAGTTCGTCCGTTCTCCGCCATGGAATCTCACCACGCCTCAAGGGGCCGCCGCACCGTACGCCTCCATCCGTCTGTCAGATTTTTTTTCCTCTTTTGGAGACGAGGAGCGGTTCAGATCCGCGTCTCCCTTCGCACGTCCGCTTCTGATGTCCCAGGCTACGATTTCTTTTGCGTTTGTGGCAGCTGGAAGAGATCCGGCAGAAGAGGGCCGCCGAGAGGATGCAGCAGCAGCAGCACAACCCGCCCGCCGCCGCCGCGGCAGCGTCCAACGTCGACCCATACGGTTGGTCTATCCTTCTCTTCCTCTCTATTCCCGAGCAATTCGTTGCAATCTCTGCTTAATACGCTTCGCTTCGGTGCTAACGCTGAGCCGTAAACAACGGCGATCAACTGTAGGGAACCAACGTGCCGGAGCAGAGGTTAGTTCTGTCAGTTCCCTCCCCTGTATCGAAGAGCTGGGAGCCATTTCACAAAATTTAGGCATTCAAAATCTGGCTTTGGATGCAAATGTGCAGCATCCCTGTTCATTCTAGACGTAACTTTTCCTTTTTCTTCTCCATCTAAATGCTAGCTTCTTGCTCGAGTTCAGCAACTTGAAAATGGGAACATGGAATTGGAGAGGGAGAACCAAATGCTGCTGTCCAAGGTATCTTTGACTGTAATTACATACATTTGTAGCTACTCGAGAATGGTGAGGTCCTAACACACGCAACATGCTTCACCCCAGTTTGCTGAGAAGGAAGTCGAGAAGGATTCCCTGGTTAACAGATTGAATGACCTTGTAAGTTCCATATGATGTATTGCTAGCCCGTACTTTTGGTGCACCTTAGTGCATCTGATTTTACATGGATACAAATATTTTGTGGCTTGTTTGCGACTTGCAGGAGAGGAACGTAGTACCCTCATTGAAAAAGGCTTTAAATGACATTTCGTTGGAGAAAGATGCCGCGGTTGTCGCTAAGGTATTCAACATTTGTTTATCCTTGTTGGGGTATTTCTGTAAGATTCTATTCTCTAATCTGTTAAATTATGCATGCTTGCTTTAACCCTCATAATGGCTTCTTCCTGTAATGCTAAGTAGGAGGATGCTCTATCGCAACTCAGGAGCATGAAGAAGCGGCTTAAGGAGGCAGAAGAGGAGCAATACAGGGTATGTCTGAAGTTTATGTCTTCTTAGCAGTACTTGCAGCATGCTAATGTTGTAAGCCAACAGGCAGAAGAAGACTCTGCATCCTTGAGAGCGCAGCTGAATACCATGCAGCAGCAAGTAATGAGCAGCTCTTACAGCGGATATGCTGTGGAAACATCGAGCGAGCAAACTCATGCCATGGAAAAGGAGATACAAGATTTACAGGATCAGCTAAAGGTAGCCTGTGTATGCATTACACTTCGTCACTGTACTTGCTTACATTCTTGTTTAATCCATTATAAAAACTTTGACATCTTAAAAAATGGCAAACACAGCAAGAGTCACTGCTAAGGCAACAGGAGCAGCAAAAACTAGCTGAAGAGTCCCTACTGAGGCAACAAGATCAGCAGAAGTTAGCTGAAGAACAATCCCTTACTGCTTCTCTGGCAGCTGAAAAGCGAGAGATGGAAGAAAAAATTGCTGCATTAACAAAAAAATCTTCAGGTTTGGATGACACAATAGTTTCATGGCATATATCAATTCTAAAGTGAGGAAGTAGAACAATTTACTTAGTAGTTACTACGGGTGTGTTTGGTTGGGTGGCTAGCCACCAAGTGGTTGTGGGTAGCCATTTTTTAAGTGGTTAGCCCATGTTTGGTTTGTGGTGTCGGGTGTGTGTGGGTAGCCAAGTTTTAGGCATATTCCCTCAAAAAGTGGTTGAGCTCAACCACTATAAAAGTGGTGGTTGAGGCCAACCACCCGTGGGCGAGTCCCTGCCATCACCTGCGAAACATTTTACGACATATTCATCGTACTCAAAAAATAGAAAATTTACCCTTTTTTAATATTTGAAAAAGCTTTTCATTATTAAATACATTAAGACATTTTACCCGTTTATATATGTGAAAAAACTTTCCCTTATTATATAAATATTAAGAAAAGTTGACAGATTTCCCTTTTAAATATTAACCAAACATTTACCTTTTAAATATTAGAATAAATTTTCCTTTAAATATAATAACAAATTTACCCTTCTAAAATAGCTTCTAAAATAGTTGAAAACACATTTTTTATATATTAACAATATTTGAAGAAACTTTTATATTTTAATTATTTGAACAAAATATTCACTTTTAAATATTTAAACAAACTTTTCTTGATTTATACATTAATAATATTGGAATAAACATTTCCCTTTAAATATAATAAGTAATTTTACGCTTTTAAATATTTGAAAACATTTTACTATTATATATTAAGAATATTTGAAGAAACGTTCTCTTGTAATTATTTGAACAAAATATTCACTTTAAATATTTGAACTAACTCTTTCCTTTTAAATATTTGAGTAAAGTTATTTCAGATGCTGATATTTTACCTCAACACATTAAGAAATTTCCCTCTCTAAATTACTGTATAGTATAGATATTTAAACAAACTTTTCCCTTTTATAAATATATTACGGGGTTTCCTCAGCATCTTAAAAATAATTGACCATATCACTCTAAGCATTTCTAATCCCTCAAATAAACACAAATATGGCCACCCCTAACCACTTTTTATCACTTCAACCAAACAGAAAACATGGCTAGCCAACACACACAACCAAACATGAAAAATGGTTACCACCAACCACATGGTTAGGGTGCCCCCAACCACTTTTTCATAGCCAATGAACCAAACACACCCTACGTCTGTCCGGAAATACAAGGCGTATTTTGATTGCTTAAGACACAACTTTATTGAAAACCAACAACTGCCCTGTTAATATGTAACATATATGACATAAAATTAATATCAATAGATTTATATTTAGAAGTATGTGTGATTGTGATTTTATATAACAAAAACCAAATGTTAATTAGCGTAGTCATTGGTCAAAGCCTAAACTTAACCATACAAAATATGCCTTGCATTTCAGAGCGGAGGGAGTAGTACCTAAGTCTACTCCTCTAGATGTTGCCATAGGTGTTTTCTTCCACACATCAAACTGTAGTGTTTTCCATTGTTTCCTACTTTACATGGTTTGCTGATACAAACTGATACTAAGGTGCTTTGCTTATCTTCTTGCTTTCAAAATTATGCATTTCTTTGCTGAAATAAGTTCTCCCTTCCATGCAGAAGAGGCTTCTGAGTTTGCTGCCCGCAAGGCATTTTCAGTGGTAATGTGTCGAAGAAACTTAAGTTCTTTAGTTTCATATACAGAATAGTCGCATGCATCTGCAATTATGTTTTTTTATTAGCATTCTTCTAGCTTGAGCTCAACTCTTAATATTATCTGTACTATTCACATTTTTCTTCTTAGCAGCAAGATAGGGAGAAACTTGAAACCAGTTGCATGATATGGCTTTGATGGTTGAGCGCTTAGAGGGCAGCCGCCAAAAGATGTTGATGGAGGTGCCTGATGCTGCCTTCCTTTTATTTGAAAAATAAAATAATTTCCTAATCTGTTACTAAGTACTTTATTGTGTTTCAACAGATTGATTCTCAATCATCAGAAATAGAAAATCTGTTCGAGGAGAACTCAGCTTTGTCAACTTCATACCAAGAAGCTATGTCTGTTACAATGCAGTGGGAGAACCAGGTGTGCTGTTGGCATTTCCAATCAGTTTGCATAGAGATGGTGATACTTTTGTTGATGAAACCTGCATCTTGCCATTTGACTTAATTGAAACTTCCAGGTTAAAGATTGTCTGAAGCAAAATGAAGAGCTCCGTCTCCACTTAGAGAAGCTAAGAAGTGAGCAAGCTAGCCTGTTCAAAGCAAGCAATACTTATGTACAGCAAGATGGGCAAAGTGAGACCAGCATCCCAAACCCACCAGAATTGATCACGGAGAATTTCTCTCTAAAGGTTAGTATCTGAAACTGTTGAAAATGTTTATTTTTGTTTGAGTAATGACCGACTTGTGGTCAAATCCAGATAATATCATGTCAGCAATTTACAGTAGCTTTGCACACCACATGTAGGATCAACTCGCCAAAGAACAGAGCAGATCTGAGGGGTTATCGGCAGAAATAATGAATCTTTCAGCGCAACTTAGAAAGGCAGTCCAAGCACAGAATAATCTCGCACGCTGTAAGTGTGCTGTCATTTGTTATCTGTCCTTAACCCACAACCTTTTGGTGTTGTTGAAATTAAACAGTTATCATCTCTCGTGCAGATATAGACCTGTATTAAAAGACATTGAGGGTAATCTGATGAAAATGAAACAAGAAACTTACGCGACAATCCAATGATTTCCCTGACATACGGTTGCAAACTTCACCGATGACATTACTCATGCCACTCCGGATGTACAAGTTTATTACATGTTCTCAAGAATGTATTGCTTGCACCGATGCTCCCTTCATGCGTT